>JAPYZJ010000134.1:0-69604 GCA_030522765.1 Ophioninae sp. B BG-2022a
CTAATTTCTTTTTATAGTTTCGCACCATTTTGATTAGATCTTAAAGTTCAATATTGATTAAATCCGGCCTAGAACAAAGAAAAACCATTTTTTTTTAAAAGTAATAATAACAAAACACGGCCTATAAACTCCAAACTACGCATATGTCAAAGTAGCCTCAAAATGTGTCAAAGTAACCCGCAAAGTCAAAGTAGCCCCGTTTTATGGTACTCGTTGAGGCTCAGCAAACCGATGGCAAGTATTGCGCATGTATGTTCAGAATGTGACGATGATTTAACTGGTGACCTTGAATAATTTCCGATTTTCTTAAATCGTAGAATACAATGTGAAATCCCAGCTGTTTTCTAGAAGATCGAATGTACACAAAAAATAGCTATGCACACTATGCAAGGCTAAAAATGGTTGTCAACAAAAATCTTCACGTCAACGCATTCTTTTATTGGTCACCGACGATCATAATAGAATTTAATATTGACGATGGAAGGAAAAAGATTTATCATGCATTAGTATGGATCATGAACGTACATAATCTTGTAGGTTGGGGGACGTCAGAAGATCATGACACGAACGTGACGGTCACCAATGACCAATGCACGACATGGGAATGCTTGATTGCGGGTGGGTAAAATGCTATTGATTGATCCAACGTGCCAGATCGGTTCGTGTTTTAACTGGCAATCATACAAATATCAGCGGGTATACACAATTGTTTCGCACTCGTTTCAGCATCTTGGATTGGCCACAACATGAATTCTAGCGTTGATCCATGTGATGATTTTTATGAGTTTACTTGCGGTCGGTTTAGACAACGTTCTTCTCTGCCCGGTGATGGAGTGAAAAGTGTGTACGACTGGTCAAAAAAGGAGCTCGAAAACCGCTTGATTAGTGTGATAAAATCGATGAATGAAATGAATTCACCCAAGCATTTCAGAATGATTAAAATTCTGTACAACAACTGCATGGAAAGTGGTTGGTGTTGACTTTTACGGTTATTAATAGTAACATTTATTGCTATTGATTGCAATCTCTTGGCCACTCATCATTGTCTATTGATAATATTTAATGGTAGAAATTAAATATGCAGATGAAAGGGAGTATTCGTACAATGAATTGTTCAATTGGCACGAGACGTTGCACGGACCTACTGGCTGGCCGGTTCTCGCCGGCGACCAGTGGAATAGTATTTACATCAATAAGGAATATATAATGTCGCAGCTGATCGACATACAATTACGCGCTGACATAGTGGTTCCCACTGCAGGTATCGCGTGGGTATGTATAAGCGATAAAACATAATACACACTCTGCTGATCTTAGAAAACGCAACAAAATATAATCCAATATTTGATTTGTTTGATTTTCAGATCGAATCGAAAACACAGGTGCTCGATCGCGCTGTTTTAAGAATGGGTTTTGATAACGAAATTGTTCAGGCTTATTACGATTATATGCAGGACATGGCTATAATTCTCGGTGCTGCTCCAGATGCGGCAGCACGTGAACTTAAAGAAGCTTTAATCACCGAAATCATGCTGGCCAATGTAATATCATTTATGGGAATGGAGCGACAGAAACGTCTCCTCTATTTGTTCAAAGAATGGAAAGTTGGTTATTCCGAGATCGGTATTCTTCACAGGATACATTACCTGAAGCGGATCGATGGAAGATCGCCAATAATTATGAACGAACAACTGTCGGGGAGTTCATTGCCAAGTATCCGTATATGAGGGGATTTATTTATTTGCGCGGACCGCAAAACTATAAGCCTGATGATGGTAGCGTTATTATAGTGGAAAAAGCTTTTTCTCACATAGATGAAGTTGTATCCCGAACACCGTACAGGAAGCTAGCTAATCTAGTACAGTGGTACCAAGTCTCCAAAAAAGGTCGCATGTTCGAAGTGTTACGCCATAGATCTGACAAATTCGATAATTTGCTTCGAGGAAATCAGGAGCCCGTAAAAAAAAAGCGCAAGTGCTTACAGTTGGTGCGCTCGCAATTAGGTTTAAGCCTTAGCGCTTTGTATCAGAGGAACTACATAAACCAAAACATTGTGGAAAACTTGAACCAGACGACCGCTTACATTCAACAAAAGATTTACGAAATTATTAGTGAGGTCTGTCTCGAGTTTTCTTGTTCATTGGGAAAACTAACAATGTTTGTCAAATATTTTTTCCTTATCGCTTATCCGTTCTACTCTCGCCGACTGCAATCTTTTCAGGCGGATTGGTTGGATGGTATGTTCAGAACGAAAATTCTCGAAAAAGTCAAGGATTTAACCGCCCACGTTGGCTTTTCTTCTGAATACGATGATGACCAAAAACTGGAGGAGTTTTACAGAAATCTCGAGCTTAGCGAAGGTGATGTCACAGAGAGTTTGAAGAATATAAGCGCCTTCTCGGAAAATATGCTAAAACATTGGAAAGGAGATTATTGGAGCATGATTGGGGATATAAATTCACCGGATGCATTTTACAATCCGAGGCTCAATATTATAAGTGAGTTTCTCCTAGACACGTGCGTTGAATTGTGTATAATTCTTTGCAAACAAAACAATGATTTAATTTGTTCTTAATGTGCAGGAGTGACCTCTGCGTACACTTTGGGGGAATACTATGACTTTTATCGACCAAACTATTTAAACTTTGCTACTTTGGGATTCATCATCGCCCATGAAATAGCTCATTCTCTAGATGACGATTCCATAATTCTTGCCACAAAGGCAGATTATGACGATGACTGGTGGTCAACCGAAGGTAAAGAAATGTATGACCAAAGCCTTAAATGCGCAGTATACCAATACGGGAATTATACTGTTGACGAACTTGGCCTTAAGGTATGTACGTCATTAGAGTTAACTTCCTTTAATTACTTAGTATATTTGTAGGAGTTGCCCTTCAATCAATGTTTATTTTCAAACTGTATTATTGTGAATGCCTACTATTCCGTTTCGTTTTATTATTCTGTTTTCTACAATGACATTTTTTTCTTTCAGTTACGAGCTTATCGTACTTTGAATGAGAATATAGCGGACAACTTAGCCGCCAATGCGGCATACCAAGCATATTTGGAATGGAAAAGCAAAAATCAATGGGAGTACCAATTGCCCGGGATATACTACACGTCAAACCAAGTGTTTTGGATCGCTATGGCTAACGCTTGGTGTGACAATTACGAACATTTGGAGCTGATGAACACTGTTCTTTCAAGTCATCACAGCCCAGTCAAATATCGAGTCAACGGAGCTTTGGCCAACAGACCAGCATTTGCCGAGGATTTCAACTGCAAACTAGGATCTAAAATGAATCCTGTGAAAAAGTGTTCAATTTGGTGAAGTGAATACCTGTACATACAATGAATCACAGTGATGCTCTATTCGTCTCAAGCAATTATATCACAAAACCAAGTTTGGCAGTGAAAGGCGAAAGGTCTCTATGATCCTCGATAGAAGAACTATGAGATTTCCCATTACGTAAATATTCACATTATTTGAGAGATTGATTTTAATAGGAAGCTAGCAATCAAGTGTATTGCAAATAAAAATGCGAATAATACAAATCTTTGTATCAAGAACGTAACACGATTATGGATAATATTGAGAAACCCATTCGCAGTAATACATAAAATGTGCTCACTGCTACGTGGTTACACACTTATAGTAGTTGCCCATCTTCACGCAATGAATCCAATATCAAACAGATCGAATAAACGAGTTTTATTTGAAATTATCAAACGATAAGCATACAAATTTCAAGGATCAAAAAATTGTTGGATCTGCTTTGTAGATCAGCATGCATTTGTAGCAATTCTATACATGCTCGATGTACAAGTGATCACTTCATCATCGGTATAAACTATCAATAACAAACTTCGTCATATTTACGTCTTCGATATCGAATTTTACGTCTCGTGTGCTATTTCGCCGAAATACGGGACAAAGGTTTCCTTACTGTCTGATGCAATCCGTACCATTAGGAATTGTCAAGATCGATTCTCCGGTTTAAAGTCACCTAGGCACTGTAACACCTCTCTTGCCGATCATCAGTTTTGGAACTGTTTTAACTCCATGCCATGACCAATCACGATAATCAATTCAGATCAAACCCCTCCCAATATTCGCAGTGACAAAGACTTCTTACCAAAAGTCAGTTTTCAGACAAAATCCGTTGCAATCGGATTGAAGTCCCCCGACAGAATCGGTAACAATCGGATCATAGTCTTACGTTAACCTTCAATTTTTTTCTCCGATTCATATACGAAAAGTTTCGCCACATTTCTTGTATTATAGTTCTTTGGACGGAACAAATACGACGTCTTATTGTTATCATTGTACAAACTATACGAATCTCAGCTCGTATTTACATCTGTTAATGGCATGACGAATATCGACATAACCTCACAAATTTTCAAAATCCGTTTTCTCGGCGGCGATTAAGTTTACGGCGAAAAATCGAGCATCGGTCTTTGAAGAATTCATGGAGACAGAAATAGATGCTTGAATGTCACGATAAAAATGTTTTGTCCTTGAGAAATTGCGATTTTTAAATTTCGACTATCTCTCTCGCGCTCGTGTGTCACGTGGTACTCCTTGACATGCCCGTAAGTTCCATTTCGGCTACGATCCATATATATATAAACGCACACACGGACACACAAGAATTCGCATCGTATCTTCGACTACTTCACCATGGAATGCATCAAGGCACCACCGAAGAGGAAGACCCTTGTTGTGTGTGTACCAGCAAGCAATAGCTTGCAAGCTATTCTAACCGTTCCACCTATATCCGTGTTTGCTTTTTTTTAAATACTCTCATAACAGCTTTGGCGATAAACAACGCTGATAAAAACGTTCTTGGAGTCACGAGATAGAATAAATGCTGTTGTTCGTTTGATTTTTTTTTATTTATCGTATCGGTATAAAATATATTATAATACGTATATGGTACATGGGCAATTTCCCGAATATCATCTGTAGGCCACAAGCCCAGCTCGCTGTGCACTCATAATCGGATTTCAAAAATACACATTCGACATTTCATCGGACATCGATGCGAAACGAATCATTAATGAGAGATACAGAGAAGAGAGAGAAACGGCTGGATTTCACCATGCTGAAGACTCACACCATTCAGTTCCTCGTGTGGCTTAGCTGCATTTTAATCTCACGGGGGTGCGCGTATGTCGATATTTTCCCAAATACTCCCCGGCATTGATTACATTCTCAATTCGTTACGAATGCTTAGGAGTAAGTACAGTATAGGTCACCAGAGTCGTTCTTCATTCTTCAACATTCCACAAAAATGAAACGGTAGAATTATTTCTGGTCGATATGCGGCTCGATTGGCACCGAGATAATTCATTTAAAAAATGTTCTATATCGCTAAAGAGCGTCCGGCCTAAACCGCTGTGCTAATTCATTTTTCAAACTGCACACTATCGACGAGTGCTGCACATTGATATGCCTCAGCCGAACTCGCGATATGCGAGAAAATGCGCGACAGGACAAAACGATACGGTAAACACGACGTCCAAGTTTTTCCCTTGGTCTGATAACGATAACATTAAGAATAAAATAAAAATTGTTCAAATCATCCGAGGATCGCTTGGCACGCTCGCCTTTCCGCTATACAATCATAATCGTTTTAATACATAGTACGTTCTTGTGGATTTATTGGCAAGAATATGATCGAATACTCTACCGAAAAGTCCTCTCGAGTCAATCTATCATTCCTTATCCGTGATTCGTCGGGAAAAAGAATGCAGAGAATTTGATATATTGTACACTCAGGTAATTTGTTAATTCGTTGAGCTTGCGATTCATCATTTTTTAATGTAAAGGAAAAAAACGAACTCGCAAGATTCGTCATTAGACTCGTTATCGAATTGAAATTACCCATGGAATGTTTCTATCGAGTTCACGAATCGTCGTCATCGTTCAAGGGAACATTCGAATACTTCGGAAATTCGACAGCGGCTACAGGATTCTTAACTTTGAAGCTTGGAAATAGACCGGTCATGCCGGTCCGGATGTTTCGCCCTTTGGAGAATCCGTCCCAGTGATTGCCGTAGACCTCCATAAGATCGCCGACTCGTAGTTCCAACTCGCCGCTCCGACGTGGCTTGTGACCAAGTATAACAACGTGAGGATGAGAATTTTGGCCGCCGTAGTAATAGATGTCGTCAAGCGAGGCGAATCGGTCGTGAGCGTCGGTATAATAGGTTTGCATGAGCTCATAAGCGACGCGACAAACTTGCGAGCTGAATGTACACACGAGATAGTCGCACTGCGACAGCAGATGAATATCGACGATGATACCCTGTAGCGAGGAGTCAGAGTATCTTCGGAATACCGAGGCCGTCTCCGCTACTTCCGGGTCCCCGATAACCTCGTAATTCGGATATTTGTTTCTCGCCGTCGTAATGACTTTGGGATCATCACTGGCGATAAAGACCCTTCTGACAGATGGAGGATTCTCAAGTTGATCGAAGTACTGCTCGACCTTGTGCATGTATTCGTGGATATTGTGATAGGCCGCTTCAGTGCCAACTTTGTCGGTACGTCTAACGTGAATACCGACTATGGGCTTTTTGAAACCGAGCTTCTCTTTAGAATAATCGAGAAGTTTTTTCACGTTATCCTGGGGCCTCATGAGATACTTGAGCGCTTGACCCACCCACCATACGATCGGATGACCATGAATCTTTTCCAGCCTTTGAGCAATGTCGGCCGGTACACTTGGCGGCTGATACTTCGGCTTTGCGAAAACGTTATCGACGATCGGCAATGATACTACTTGCTTGGTTACGTCGCTCGACCAATTGCTGTGCGACGCGCCGCTCGTCGACGTACACGTTTCGCTCACCGGCTTAAATACCGTTTCCCAGCCATCCTTGTGATAACGCCAGCCACGCGATTTCAGTATGAGCGTACGCTCGGTCCCATAAGCCACGAGGAAACAATATACCAAGTGATGCACTTGACAACCGAAGCCGCAACCTTTGTTCAAACTGCATATCAACTTTCTCGCTTTCCCACAGTCGCTCGGGTTCTGCAAATATCTGAAATTAATTAGTTAGAATAGAACGGATTTTCTTTTAGGATCTATCTTCTAGTTATTTATCCTAAGTTCGTTTATCACGAGGATTTTAGACACATCGTTATTTTACAAAACCGCTTGAAAAATAGGTGTTTTAACGAAATACTTACTAGAAATAAACCGTAAGAAAAAGCATATTTGTTTCGGGTACCTGAATCTTCTCTGCACCAGATTCGATAAGTCTTTGGCTTCCTTCTCTCTCCATCCCTGATGACCGTCCACTTCCATCAATTTGTCTAAGTCGTTCATCAACGATTTCTTGTATTCGAAGACCATTTTCACGGCTTCTTCCGCATCCTTGTCACGCCTCTCCATTCCCAGAATGTCAATGCTCTTTTTCGTTTTGTTCAATTGAGCGGTAACGTAATACCTGAAGCGTCATGATATTCAAAAATTATTATCGGCTCGGCAATATTGACATTTATGGAGGTATTTGATATTTCTTTTTTGACAAACGTTTCACACCCACCACAACTCTTGTACTTCGTTACGAATTTTTCGTCGTAATTCCTCGTATTTAGCAGAAGGCGGGTGGAATTGACTCCCACCCTGTTGGTCCAGTAAATTGTAATAAATCGCTGCTTTGTCCCGCACTGAACCTGTCTCACCGTCTTTAGCATTTTTTGAGCCTTCTCTGTAATTGGAAAAATAGAAACATTTAGAAAAAAGTACTGTTTTCAATGCACACTTGCATATGCGGGGGCATGTTTGTTATTACACATTGTATATTTTTTAATAATTTTATTATATCATTTTTTAAACCAAGCAATAAAATATGTTATTATTTAGAACGTTGCATTGTTTATTTAACCGTAATTGCCACCAGAAATAAAAGAAAATTGTTGTTTAATTGTACTTTTAATAAAATATAGCAGATGGTTAGAAAAAAAAATGTTTTGACAGTTCATCTTACTCCAAAAGTATATTGGCGAGTGCTTGGTTCTGTTTCTTCAAAATCTCAAACTCATTAGCCATTTGAGCCAGCCGTTGCGAGTTTTCTTTGTTATTGGTAATTGCTTGTTCCGAAGTGGCCACATTGTTTCTAAACACGTGCGACACAGACAGTAACAGGACCAGGAGCCAAGCGGCCAGCAAGGCAACACCCAATTTTCCTAACCAACTTGGTCGTCCTGTCCACAGAGCCATGGTTGTCACTGAAAATAGCAGATGGTAGGGTCCATGTAAAGATAAACTGATAAAGATAAAGACTACTATTAAGATAACATAAAAAGATAAAGATAAACAACGTAAAGATAAACTAAATGATAAAAATTAAATAAACTGAAATCATGGTCTGAGCAAAAGCAAACTCAAAAGTACTAGGTAATTAACGTCGTAGTAATTTTCCTTCCAATATTGAGTACATCGCTATTCTCTCTGGATTTTTAATTAATGATAATTTTTATTTAACGATAGTCATTGCGTTCGCGGAAGCACAATAATTTCTAAGAAGAGTATTTACTTACTTCTGTTTTCAAGACCAAAATTTCATTTCATGGGCAAAGATAATTATGCAAGAATGTCTTGGTTTGGTCTTGGCTAGAATGCTTTAATTTGAAATTACCATAGTAATAGCATTGTTCGTAATCAGAGCTAAGTGTTGTTAGGTCTGGTTATGCAAATCACAAAAACTGAGGAAAGGAAAATACACTCAATATTTTTACCTGGAATATCGTTGCTTTTTCTTTAATGCCAGATAAGGAAAAATCGTAGTTCTGATAGTCCATGTCGCTATCGCCATACTGATTATATTATTAAAGCATTTAGAGATAAGCAAATTATTTTTACATACATATATTTTATTGCATTATGATAATGCGGTAATAAAATAGTAGTATTTTCTAATTTTACAGCGAAACAGTATTTTCTGAATTATTGTATGTACGTCAAATTTAAAAGAAAAAGCTGGCTTTGAATAGCCCAACTAGAATGATACATCTCGCCAAGAAGAACTTGGATGAAAACACTGGCAAATGATGCTAAGAAAAGACCTAGATGAAAAATCGGTCCATTTTCTATCACCCAAAAACATTTTCATACACAACTACCTAATAGATCGCCAAAGAGTAACAGGTTTAGCACTAGTGGTTTTTAGGGTTCTGTACCCAAAGGGTGAAAACGGGACCCTATACTAAGACTTCGCTGTCTGTCTGTCTGTCTGTCAGCAGGCTGTATCTCAAAAACCGTGATAGCTAGACAGTTGAAATTTTCACAGATGATGTATTTCGGTTGCTGCTATAACAACAAATAATAAAAATTAAATTAAATAAAAAATTAAGGGAGCTGCCATACAAAAAACATGTTTCTTTTTGTTTTTTTTTTTGGCTAATGGTACGGAACCCTTCGTGCACGAGTCTGACTCGCACTTGGCCGGTTTTTTTTAAACAATATCGTGGCAAAAAGTTATTCGATCATTAGATCGATTAACTTTCGAATAACTGCCATGTTACTGTCTTTATTTCGATGAAGATCAACAATGATGATAGACAATCTTACCTTGATCTATTGGAGCATACACCGGGATTACTTCTTTTTATCGTTTTTGCCCGACGTTTCCACCCACATTGTCACCGGGTGACGGCGTTGACAATCGCGCTGCCTAACTCGAAATAACCGGATGTAATTAAATCTCTATATTAGCTGCACCACAACACTGATTTTTCATTTCGAGTTATGGGCAACAATGCACTCGGTGCATTCTTTCGTAATCATAGACCCGCGTTCATCGCGTCATTTATTTTTAGTTTGTATGTCGCCTCATCTCTGTGAACGAGAACATATTGTTAATATAGAAACGTATCTATTGCGAGATAAAATAATAGACGAAACACGATTACAAAACCGTACAACACGACGGGACGTGTCGACGCTTTTTCCCAGGATACCGCGATCGGCAGACGCGCCGCCTACCATACACGATAAACTATACACAAATGCCAGCGAGGAGAACGACCGACAGCTCCCAGCGCCCCTAGATGAAACTAACTTTCACCGGGGGTGGGGAAGGTTATGTAACGTGTATCTAAGGACATGTGACCGGTCAAATGGAAGTAGCTCAGTCGGTAAATTTTCCGACCACTATTGTCGTACATCCCAGCTGAGGACGAGATGCCTGAAACTAAACGTCCATTCAAGCCTAATGTATATTTTGAAGTTCTCAAAATCGTGACAAATTATGTTAAGGGGGAACGGAACCCCCTCCCCTCCCTCATCTGCCGATCAGGGTGATAGTTTCCCATGGATTTCCTAAACGGCTTTCATAAATTTCCTAAACAATTCGAATTGATAAGTACGCAGTAGCATCATTGCGCAGGTGCATGGCTAGAAGGCTACCATATACGGTCTACCCCCACTACCAGTTCTCCTGGTCTGTGATTTTTTTGGTTGAAACTTTTAGATATATCGGCGAGGGTTCCGAGAAAACCCGGTTCGAAAGTTTGAAGGTTATGTTGACCCTACCCTTAATGCTCCTTAGGTTTTGTTTGTAGATGCTTTGGTAAGCATTGGATTATGTAAAAAAAGGCATTTATTGTCGATGTTGTACAGACAAAAAGTGTAGTCTCTTTGTAACTTCATTAAACACTTATGGGAATATCCGTAACGATCGGTTTCGGGCGACCTTTGAAAATCAGTTTTTTCTTCACTACCGCTCTAACGATATACTCAGTCTCAGTACCCTCCTCAACTGCGCCATCCCCCTTAACAGCACTGACATCCTCGTTTCGGCCATTTTTTTCCAAAACTGCGAACGGTTTAGCAAGCGTCATCTCTTTTCCGTACAAAATATGAATCCCGATTACAAGAATGGGCGCTCCGTTTTTCGCGAAGTGAAGATCGCCGATGAACTCTGCGTTTTTGGTGTCGCGGGTCGAGTGGGTTAAATCACCCTGTAATTCGATGATTACCCACTCCCGCAGACTTCCGTCATCCCTGCAATCGTTGATTGAAGAAAACGAAAATGAAAATAATAAGCATCTCACGGCGCTTGATGCGGTCGTACTCGCAATAAAGAACATAACCTCCTTATCGGTATGATCATTGTCGTAATTATTGCGCGTGCTCCGAAAGATCGCGTAACAAATGACGGTTGCGCGAATAAATCGTCACTGTAACATAATTCCTCACACAAGCGACTGCTTTTCGATACTGATCGATTCATGTGATTCCCTGATTATATATACGTTACTATATTTAATTAGGGCGGAGGGGGGTGGACACAAACTTCTCTTAACACAATTAGCGCCACGATCGGCCGAACAGGACACCATGAACACCGGCTAATCACGAGACGAGAATACCATATCTTGGACCTCCCCCCTGGGCTAGATGAACAAAGGCTTTTACGTTTGGGGTACTGTCTTACCGACGGAGTAAAACTATTATCGATCTAGCATGATGCTGAAGCACTCCTCACCGAGTGCCGTGACCTTGCAGTTTTCGATGCATTGTAATATTATTTTAACGATTGCTTGCATCATTCCCCAAGTACCACGGATGCTGAAAAACGCAATTAAATTACAAAAATCCACGTTACCCCCTCGTTTTCCAATTTCGCCACTAGAGAAGCTCGCGTCGCTACAGTTGTTACATCGTAGTCTGATCTACAGAACAGCATAGCGGCAAATTACTCGGTGTATCGTCGTGCACGCTTCGTGTACAGAGTTCGCCATTTCTTTCGTCCTGTACAGTTTTCGGTAAATAGAACAAAAAAAATCTATATTTCATCGGTCAATAGACGCAAATATTCGAGTTTGCAGTAATTAATACGCAATTACGAGATCAGCACATAAATTAACACGTGGAGCGGAAGTTAGCAGTTTTGAGTAGAACTATCGTCCGAAGAGCGCGCACAACAATCGGTCAAGCGAATAGTTATTTTGTCTTTATGTTCACGGCGTTACTCCGCCACAGTTTTTATATACATTCGTCGCATCGCGAATTTTCATAATGGCCGCAATATCCCAGACGATTAATAACCATTGTTCACCGAGGTCTGCATTTTTTAGCGTCCGTCATGTTTTCAATCGCAACTCATTATTCCGACGCATATTCCAACTTTTTTTTTCATTGTTCTTTCCGTCGCGAACTCCCAACGGCGCGCGTGTTTTATTGCCCGCGATAAGCGATTGCCGCGGTTTTTCTTACAATGCGGTTGGATTGAGGAAATATAGCACTTATAGTTCGCACGTACATTCTGTCTCCGTCTCACTCATTTTTCGTTTCAGGTATTTCTGATAATTACGAAGCGAACCCTCCAGTAAACAATGGAGTCAGAATCAAGGCGCAAGGGTCCCCGAAGTCCCAGCGCCGACTCGGACGAGTCATCGCACAGGAGACGCTCCAGAAAGTACGATAGATCACCGTCGCCTAGGCGTTCCAGATACAGAAGGTCAAGGTCGAGAGATAGAAGATCAGGCTCCAGAGACAGACGAAGAAAGGAGTCCGGCAGGTCTCAAGAATGGAAGCAACAAGTAGCTCAACCGAGCAGCACCCAAGCGCCTCCCTCTAACTCAGCCGCACCCGCATATGTTCCTGCTGTCCATAATCAGTATCCCGTGAGTAGATTCATTATGATTCAGGCTGTTGAAGAGAGTGGAAACACGTCCGGTCTTAATGTTTTCCAGATCATGGAGCCATAAAATCTATTGATTCGTCTAGTAAAATTTGGTTAAAAACAATAATATTTGATATTTTTTCTAGAATTGTTGAATTATTAAAATTAAACAGGCAGGATTTGTCTTTGAAAGTAATTTTAAACATTACTATTGTTACTACTGTTGATTATTGTTGATGCTAAACACTATCGTAACAATGCTGGCAATTATGAC
Source organism: Ophioninae sp. B BG-2022a (assembly GCA_030522765.1). NCBI lineage: Eukaryota > Metazoa > Arthropoda > Insecta > Hymenoptera > Ichneumonidae > Ophioninae sp. B BG-2022a. The sequence continues at coordinate 12,926 of JAPYZJ010000134.1, forward strand.
GTCACTATATAATACGCCACAGCATTATAAGTAATAGAGCTTATGCACAAGGATAAATAATAATAACCAGTAATACCATAATATTCCAGAAACTATAGAAACTCAAGTAATTTGCCAACCATAGATGTTTTCATGGTGACTGGGTTTCTAAAAAAAGGATCCTTAATTCAACACTGCAACATCCGACGAGGTCAAAGCTTTATTACGTGTTTAGTTGTTGAGCTTCATTGTGAGATTATCACTTGTGATAGTTTAGGAGCAAAGAAGTATGGAACAAGACTTACATGATTTTATTATTGACTCTTTTAACAGAATTTTACTAACTACATGGTTGGTTCATTGTAATTAAATAACCTGTCCTGAAAAATGCACATGATATTTACGATTAAAGAAAAAAATGTAATTATGTAATTATAATTTATCGCTTATAGTCCTTACGATATTTATAATTGTTTTCATGGGCTATTCCTTCAATTTTACATAACAATTGATTCAACTAGAAAGATACAATATTACTTTTAGCAGCCACCTCCACCTCAGCCGAACACGAGTCAGTTGCCACCACCCATCCCATCCTATAATCAAGGCTACAATTACAATTACAACTACGGCCAGGGTTACGATTATACCTATCAACAGCCACCCGCGGGCTATCGGAGCGTGAGTATCCGCTGTGAAAAATCGCGCCAAGCGAATGAAAGGAAGAAGAAGGATATATAGTAAAGTAAATGTAATGTTTCGCGGGACAGGATTATCCACCACCGAATTGGCCGTCCGGCCAAGTACCTTATAACAGTCAGCAGGCTCCGCCTCTACCCGCCATGCCTCAACCAGATCCCGGAAGGAACGTCGATGCTGCCTCTACAGGAATGTCTGCTGGTGCACCGCGACCGGAAGACGCCAAGAAGGAAGGTGAAGTTCGAAAAACGAAAACACTTTTTCTTGTCTTTTGCAATCATCCAATAACACATTTGTTGAAATTGTAATAACGAGCAGCTATCGCGGCTGAAGCTAAACAACAGAAGGCAACACTGGCCAAGCAGCGTGAGGAATACGTGAAAAAATCGACGACGCTTCAGCGCGAATTGGAAACACTGCGTCAACAATGCGACGAGATTGGCAAGGAGGGCGGTCGTGAGAACAACCGCATTATTAAGGAAAATCAAAAGTTGCAGGTAATTATATTAATTTTTAGTTGACCCGCATACGCCCATTTTCTATTAAATCACCGGCTTGTGAACATTGATCTTTAACAAATAATCGACAACTTCGATCAAATGAAAATTCATCGGCCGCTTCTACAATTTGTCCAAAGACCACGGCCACCGCAGATCACATTTCGTATGGAACACGAGAAAAACGTATTTCCACGAATCGAATTAATTTACGATCGTTTCTGAAAACGGATAAAAATGTTACTGTGTCATCAGAAAATACGCTCAAATGTCTTTTGTTTTTTTAAAATTACTTTTAGTTCCAAATGTCCTCGGAGCTAATGACAAAAAGTTTAGTCGCACTAATTACCTTTGTTCCGATATCCAAATTTTCGTTGATCCATTCGGATCGTTGCCGAGCCCCACCCATCCCTACATTTTATGAAGCAATGGCAGCGAGTACAAAAATTTAACGTCCACTCTGTATTCTCACAGATTGAGATACAAAATAAGATGAAGTCGATTCACAATGTTATCGATATGCTTACGGGTATAATCGGGGACAAAGCGACCGTCGATGATCTAAGGATTAAATACAAAACTGAAACGGCGATGAAACGAGGCAATAAAAGCCCGAAGGACGAGTTCCCCAAGGGCGATTCGGAATCACCCGCGAAATCGTCAGTTTCCGAGTCCGAGAAAGACATCAAAATCGAAAGGGAAAGAAAGTCAATCGAGGACACCAGACCAATGTATAATTTCGTGCACTACGATCCCGAAATGCACTGGTGCAAAGTCTGCGATATCTTCCCCAAAACAGCCAAGGAGTACTTGAATCATCTGCACACGAACGAACATAAAGAAGCTTGCTTGGTGAGTTTACAACGTTTACTCGAATAATAGGACTATCTAGTAAACAATCATTGAACAATTGATTACGGGAGAAAAAAGATTGTTGAGTGAGAGTGACGAATTTTTCAACTTTATTTCGCCATTCGTAAACGCAAGTTTTGCCAAGATTTCATGTATCATTTCTAAAGTATTTTTTTGAGTTTTCAAGAACTGGTTTTGCGAACACCAACTATGATACGAGGATACTCAAAATATAGTATAATAATTAAGTGAATCTCTGAATAGGAACGCAAGATCGTAGACATGCCGTGGCATGAGAGAAACGGCGAGGGAACGGAAAAAGAAGTGCCCTATTATCCAGGACTACCGACTAAGCGAACACCGATAAAAGGTACGATTATATTTCAATGGATACTTACTAATAGTTATACAATTCCGTAGCCCTTGCACTGACACAAAAATCTGTGTCGACTGGTATGTATTGAAGATCGGCCAACGCCGTATGGAAAATGCTCGAAAAAAAATTCTAAGCTGCCCGACGGGATCGCCGTACACTTTACCTATGTCAGAAGATTCGCCTAGAAAAAAAACTCGTTAGGCGGAATGAAAGAAAACGATACTTCAACCTTGTTTCGGTAATTCGTTACTCTCGAGGTACGAACATTTCCAAAATTAGGATATCCTCAGTTTTATCGTACATTCGAATCTGGTGTTTCCGTCGTGGCAGCTGATTGTTTTTTCAGCATTATTTTTCAAACGAGAACCTCGACCACACCCTTGTGCCATTATTGGAGACAGAGAGAGAAAGCGTGTGTGTGTGTGTGAGGGAAAGAGAGAACGAATGAAAGTGAACGATCGAATTTATTGCGAATAGGCTGGTAAAATTTAAAGTGCGCAAGATTTTGCTCTCTCCTTTACCCGTACACCGATAATGTGGATGGTCTATGGCTCGACAAGGATTGAAATTGAAAAACGACGATTTATATTGTTTTCTTCCCATCGGTGGTGAACAAACAGACACGCAAAAAAGGAAAGAAGAAAAAACAGGATTATCATCAAAAGTGATTCACCGACGTGTTTTTTGCCTCGTGTACGAAAGTGAATGAAAGTAACTTCTCAATTACGTAACTAACGTAATGTTGTGACCGAATTTATTCAAGATTCGTTGTGTCGCGTCTACGAGTGTACAATTTTTATTACGTTCTCTTCTGTACGTTTTAATGAGAATCGTAAAATGTAAAATATGTCGCGGTTGTCTGGTTGTCGAGTAGCTCTTGTTTCGCACTGAACGAATGTTTAAGATATCAACAAAAAAAAAACATACTGGAAGAAATTTATTGCAAGTCCAAGCTCGTGTACAAAGGCAAACTCAATTGAGATGCAATGACTCAACGACTATCAGCCAAGTGCAGCATATTGGGAAAAGCGTCGGAATGAAAAATCTGTTGGATAATAAATTAAGTGTCAATCGTACACTTCTTTACATGTTATAAGGATGAATGATTGTACGCTGTAACGTAAATCGTTGTCGAATAAAGGAACAGCTCGGCCACCTCTCGATCGTCCTCTCTTCCAGGATTCGTCGACCCACGGGATTGGCTCTGGATGCGATTCGCAATAACGAGAAAGAATAAGGGAGAAAGCAATATGTTGTGGAAATGAAAAGAAAAAAAACAAGCAAAACGTCATTTAACGTTACTATCTTTGTTTTCAGTGACTTGAGTGTGTCGCGGCAGAGCACAAGGTCATTCTTTATGAACTTACCGAATTCTTTAAACGTTAACGAAGCAACGGTGCCTGATCCTCGATTATTCTTGTTATAGGTTTACAATTCTTCAGCGCAGCAATCGCGTGGTACTGCAAACTCTGCGACTCTTGGATCGGCGACCTTCATTGCGCGAGTCTTCATCTCAAGTCGAAAAAGCACTCGGAAAATTTTTTCGTAAGTATTCTGCAACGCAAATGACAAGAAAAATTATTCCGTGATACATTCGAGACGGGAAGCAAAGCGAATCGAACGAATGTATTGATAACGCAAACTTTCGTGGCATTCGCGAGTACATCTCGGGTACATAGATAATATAGAGATAATTATGTATCATTACAATGAAATTCGTGGTCCTCAGCGTTTCGTGGACCAGAATCCTCACTGGGAGACCGATTGGATGGCCGACCGGGAAAAGGCTTTCTCGGAGGAGCGGCACAAGCAGATGCAGCTGGAATTCCAGAAGCACAAGGATGACGAGCCGGTGTCTTCTAAATCGAAGAAATCGAAGAAATCGAAAAAAAGCAAGAAGAAGTGGAAGAAGCGTAAGAATCGTAGCAGCGGTAGTGACTCGACGAGTGACTCGGAGAACTCAGAGTCCGACTCGGATCAGGACATGTCGAGGAGCATCCGGGTAGCGATGCGTAACAAGATGAAAGCTTCGACACAGGCGATACTGAACGAGGAGATCGACTATCACGGTATAAAACTGAAGGGTAATTGGGCCCAGGTAGCACAGATGAAAACACCTGCGACGCCGGAATTACCACCGCCCGAAAATGACGATAGACAACTCTTGAACTCGATAAGGGACAAGCTCAAGGCAAAGCAGGAAGAGGAGATGAAGAACAGCAACAACCGCAGACAGAGCATCGAAAAGCCTCCAGTCTCACCACCTCCAGCTCCAAAGGAAGAATCGAACAAGGGGAATTCCAACAAAAAAGTGCCCGAGGGCTTGGAGGCTTGGGGTCCCAAGGAGCCTCCAAAGCCATTTTGGATAAAAAAGGATGAAGAAAAGCCGCAACAACCGACGCCACCCGCGAGTGTCCCGTCGACTGCAAAATCGTCGGTGGACGTGCCTAAACCGGAGGAGATTCCGAAACCTCACATGGGTTTCTGGACGAAGCAACAGGTGAACATGGCGGTGAAACCACCGGAGACCAAACCAGCCGCATCCCCCGAGAAAGAGGAGGAACCGCGCGAGAGAAGTGAACGGAGCGGTGATCGGTACAGGGACGATCGGGATCGTAAGTACGATCGTCGCGACGAAAAATACGAGAGATCGGACAGATACGAGAGGCGAAGGAGCGGCAGAGATCGCGATCGTGACCGGGATCGCGATCGTGACAACGATTATTACGACGATCGACGCAAAAGATACTCGAACGATTCACCACGACGGGAAAAGAATTGGCGGGAGAGCCCGAAACGCAGCTACGACAAGTACAACACGAGTGGTAGCAAGGAAACCACGACTAGGCACGAGGACAACAATTCATCCAACGACGAGTCCAAATTCGAGAAGAAAACCAACGAATCAGCGACGAAAATGAAGAAGGGTACATCGCAAACGAAAAAACCAGCGCCGACAGCAACCAAGGGTAAACTACCGTTCATCGGGCGGTTGCCGCTCTTCAAGAAGAAAAACGAAGAGCCGAAGGCCGAAAAGGCCGATATTGCACCGCTTCCTTATCAGCAGAGCAAGTTCGAGGACACGCCAAAAGTACCGAGTGAAATAATCAATCCACCGGGCGTTGTCCACATCACAAAACTCGCGACACCCGTTAATCTTAACAACACCATTCCAGTCAAGGTATTACCGCCACCCATGAAGATACTCGTAGCACCGCCACCACCGACGTTCCGCAACGAGGCTAAAGAAAAGCCGGAAGTTCCGCTACCGGCGCAACAGGTGGTCGATATGGAGATCGAAGATCAATCGGAAGAAACGATTATCGAGGAACCGGTAATCATCGAGCAGCATAAGAAACGAGAGCCCAGTCCGGTCAAACTGCCCGCTTTACCACCTCATCCACCACCTTCGCTGAGCCGACCACCGCCTTTGTTCCCGCCGGTTCCCCAGCAGCCACCTCCGCCCCAGGTACCCCCCCAGATACCGCCCCAACCGGTTTACACGCCGAATCGACCGCCCCCGTTCATCGCCACAGCGCCACCACCCGCGGTGCCAACGAGTACACGCTTCAAGCCACCCGTTCAGTCTTTCGGAGGCTCCCATGACGACAGTGCTTCTCTGGCCGCTGCTGCCGCCTCGTACGCTCAGGCACACGGAAATCCACCACCACCGATCACCCCTGTTGCTCCGGATATCGCTGATATACCTGAACCCGCGGAGAAACGCCCCGAACCCAGCATGCCCTTGCCTGATGACCTTCAGGAGGCTCTCAACATTATATTCCCTAAGGAAGAGACACCGGAAACAAAGACAACAAGCAAGAAGCAACCGGAAGTTGCAACGTCCGCGACCCCCGATACCGACGTTGTGTACGCCTCAATGTACAGTATGCTCGGCTGCATCGGTTACGACTCCGGATACATGGGACAACCACCACCGGAAATAATCCAAGCTGACACAGACGTCGAGGCACAACCGGGCCCCGACGATCTACGCATGCTTGGCATAGACGAAGGAGACACCATTATTTAAAATCTCAAATTTCCTAATCACAGTATAAGCGCCCGGAGATACGAGTGCTCCACACGAATGCGAAACGCTCCAGACCCGCGTCTCATGACCGAAGGTTTGATCTTGCCGGAAGAAACGACGACGCGAAGGTTTTTTTTTTTTAATAATCGGACACGATTGTATAGAGTAGAGCGCGTGAAAGAACGAGCATTCGCGAGCTAACACATAAACACACACAATGTATTCAGAATTAAAAAAATTGACATTATCGATCAGTCGACATTTTCGTATCACACACCCACAAGGACACGGACATTCCCTACTTCCGTAGTGATTCTTTTTCTTTTCCACACCGTGGAAACGGGTGGAAAGAAAAGTTCACCAACGGAAGAAATGTTGGTGAACGAAGTGCTTGATTGGACGAAAATCGATGGGGGATGTTTATCGAATATCTTCAGCAAAGAAGATTCGAAGGATTACACAAACTCACACGAACACACGCAGAGAGAAGGATACATTGAGAAATACAACGTCTTAACAGTCATGTATATCGTAAACTTTATTAAATCCCATTGTGAATCAAAAATCGAATAGCACTCAGCCTGAAGTGTTTTCGTCGTTACAATATCGTTAGTTCGTTGAGGCTCGGAGCCAGGCCATTTGGTTGTCTTTTTTTATTTTCTTGCTAAAGGTCGAGCGTTTCGGCGATGAAAGGATACTGATCTTTTTCATACGTCGCGATCGATAAAAAATCACCTTCGAAGTTCCAGCGAGTTTCGTCACATGCGTTAAAAAAAACATCTCCATGGTCGAACGAGTTCTTATGAAAAATTGTGAATTTTAAAGCTAATATTTCGCCTCCTCCTTAATTGTCCAATTTTTTTTCTAAACGTTTTGAGACGTACTTCACGAAGGTTTAATTTTTTATCGGATGTGTTTACGTTTAAGAATACAATAGTAAAAACAAAGTCCATGCATTTACTCTGTGAATCGAAGAGAACGCTTCAATCCATATTCTTTCATACTATTGATTTAACATTAGGCAAACAAAATCGTGCCGAACGATTCTTTTCTCGATCGGGATATTTCGTAGATTATTCAAATGAATCGGGGAATTATATTTCGAGGCAGTAAAGTTGCGGTGTAGGAATGAATGAAAGTCCAGTCGGACTTTTCAAAAAGTCGATAGGAATAAGATTTTTTTATCGCCTCTTAGGCTAGTTTCGGAATTTTTGAGTTTCGTTCACAGCGTGATAGAAGTCCTCGTAAACTTATCCCTAAATCAATATCACATAACAAAACGAATATCCTTCGCGACAAAAACGTATCGTTTTTCTCTTGTCAATAATGGCGATTCGCCCATAACAGTGTTTTTTTCCCTCGTATGGCACATCAACGTTACGGAATCCGACTTGTTTATTTCGTGAATTGTTCGTCAATTTGATTGAATATCCAGTGCTCGAGTTACGTTGCTCGCCACAATTATAGGCGTGATTACGGATACAAAATATTCTAAGTTTTGCCGACGCAAGTGTCATAAACTTTCATATTGCTTCGATAATCGATCAACTATGTTTCCTTCGCGATATTACCAAAAAAAAATGATAAAACCACGGGGTCGATGTAACTTACGAATTCCCAAAAAGAAAATTGCGCGGGTCCGGGTCGAGGCCGTAAATCGGAATGATTTTGTTTGTTTGCGTGTAGCTAGGAAGGGGCAAGGGAATGCACATTATTCATAAAGGCCTATGTCGCCTCTAAATCGCGACGGTGTAAAAATTGCATCGGATTGCTATCTGAAGTCGGTTCGGTGAAAGTTGTTTCTTGCTCGTTCTTTTTTCTCCTTATATCTGTAAAACGAGGCCAGCGCTCGAAATATTGTCACCGCCACCGGCAGTCTGACTCGCTTCCGTGCACACCAGTACCGGTGCGACGCAAATTTCCACGGTAACTCTGTCCTCGCCAATTTTCATCATCTCGTCCCAGCACGAGACCGGTTTCTTGCTATTCAACGGTATCCTCGTTCCGGACTTTAACGACGTCGAGAAACTGTCGTCCATTATAAGGGTTGCTTTGCGGACATCGATCTGCGGGAGAGAATTATACGAGCGTTACCTTCGTGCAAGTTCGATATAAAGAGCTGTCGATCAACGATTCTATAATTACAAAAAATAATACATGAACCGTAAATAATTAGGTTACAAGCGAAGAGGCACTAGCAACGTCATGAGATTAGGAAGGAATATTAAAAGTAGCAACACGCAAATAACGAACGTCTGGAACGGAGCATTAGTCCGTGCTTTATCGACTCGTGCATATCGTGGATCATGAATAAATTTCATAATTACGTTGTTAGTGCCGCAAACATGACGATGCGCGGTGAGAGAAGCTTTCGCCGCCGCGGCCATTGTGTTCTTCCAGTATGAATTCTTGACGGTCAATATAGCTTGATAGGCGAGTGTATGAACGTGTATCCTGGTTAATTCTCGGAAATCCTCGATGGACGATTGTTTCATTCTCACGAGTTTAAAGAGTACCCTCATGTAGTCCAATATTGTAGCGACCCGCGGCGTCGAGTCTGCCACGAGCGAGATGTTCCCGTAATACATGGAATTGTACAAATTAGCTATCTCCTGCTCGTTCATGCCCAGACTGTCGGCGTACGGTATGACAGTGTCGCGTAGCTCTACCAGTAAGCTCTCCTCCACAAAGGAAGCCATTTCGAAGTGGATTTTAGTAGAGGGTGGCTGACCCCTCATCTGCTTCTGGACTTTGGCCAATCTGCTACGACGCACGCCTGCAAATCATTCCCTCTCATCAGCCATTCCACCGATTTTCATCACCTTGAGGAAAATCTTTTCAAAGAACTGAAGAAAATCTGATCAAATGTGGCTACATTGAGCAGTCAGCCCTGGCTGAAAATCGAATGGAAATCGATCGTGCCATTCGTCTCAACATGAATCAAATTTGAACAGAGTTGGAGCATACGGTGTGAACCTTTTCCCTCACAGTGTTTTAAATTGACCCACTAATCAATTAAAACCATCCAATTGGCCGATGCAGCGACACAAAGTGATAAATGCAATTACATATGGAACACCTGACAGCTTTAGTTTCAGAGCTCTCAACCCTGATGATGCAGACTATAACATCGGCGTTACGCTGATTCTCTACACAGTCCCCATCTGGAAGCTTCACTTTTTTATATTAAAGTCAACTATCGTTTTTACCTTCTGGAAAGGGATAATTATCCATCATTTGGAGTCCACTAACAACAAACAGATCAGGCTTAAAATCCATCAATTCCTTGTCAAAAGCCTCGATAGAACTGAGCATCGGATTGTTGGCGTCATTGTGCAGTATGTATCTGGACAAAAGGACGATTGATTGTTCTACTGCAGAGCAACGATGTTGGATAGAGCGCCTCGCCTACCTATTGGCCCTGGCACTCGTGTAGGGTCCCCAGACCTCTCCGTGCTTGTACTCCAAAATGAGATGAACGTCGTCGTGCTCAACCTCTCCGCCCAGCACTTTCACAGTGTCCGGAATCATTTGACGGAGAGATGCGCTCATTTTTGCAGCCACTATTACATCGCAACCCTCCTTAGCAAAACGGAGAGCCATCACGGGCGCGTTGCCGCCTATGGACGAGTAGGAGGACGGAAAGGACTTTGCTCTTGCAACGAGTTTGTTGAATAATTTTTCGTTGGTCATACATCGCCTGGAATAAAAATCGCGTGGTCAACGTCTTTTAGAAATCTTTACGATGGAATCGTGGTTAGGAAAGATGAAAGAAAATCTCACTCCGCGGCAGCTCCGTGTCTAAAGTAATAAGCAAAACTCTTCAGGAGCTCGTCCTCAGTCTTGATCTCGTCAAAGTGTTCGGGATTGCCGATTCTCGGCGAGTAATGCAACAAGTATTTGGCGTCGACGAAAACATCGGTGCAAGCACCGTAACCAATGGCAACCTTAGGCTTTACGGATATTTTGTGGTTGATCTCGAGACTCACGAGACCATCGAGAATAGCCGTCAGACGATTCTGTAAATCCTCGTCCGTGTTTCTGTAATAAATAGCTACCAGAACTGCCAGGCATGTCAGATACGTGCCGTACTTCAAACCGCGGTAACCCATGCTTCGTCTTTTTTTTTTTGAGAATGCTTCGTCACCCTGTTCCTTCTGAATTCTATAACCTCGCGGTCGATATGCAATTGGTAATCACACCGAACGCGGACGATCAACAGAAATGCAGCGCATCCCCGGACGACACGAACCAAACTGCGATTGCGAGCGCTCTCACCTGCTGGCGCCTACAGCGCCACGAGGGAAGCGCGAAAAAAATGTCGCACATTGACGCGCATGCTCGTAAAACCAATCGCTGAATGCATTACCGTCAGACTTTTTTGATTATTCAGTTGGCGTTTGACGAAATCGCTGTATAATTAAATCGCTGGCACTTTTGTTATTGAAACGTAAAAAAGTAACAGAAAAACCCGGTCGCTTGCGACTTCAACGGACACTTGTTTTCGTTACGCGCATAATTTTGGTACGATTCCTTTAGAGCCTTATTTATTATCATACAGAATCATCGACGTATGATCTTCGAACTTCAGAAAAACATTTCGCGAGTACTTTTACATGCGTTCGATATTTTTTTGAGAACAGCCGAAAAAAAGTTCTTCAGTTATTCGCGCCAGACATCGGGAAGTGAAAAGACAGCATTCAAAAAGATAAAAAGTTTATTTTAATGTACGACTGTGTCATTGTATTTAAGCCAAATAAAAAAAAAAACAGTTTTTACAACGTTGCATCCGTTTCTTTCAAAACGAGAAAGCCTGATATTTCGCCACGAATCCACACGCAATATCGAGCGATTTTTATTCCAAGACTTCTCATAGTGGAAGAAAACACACGCTATCTCGATAGTCAAATAAAATTACAATTTGCCCTCCGATCGACAGTGATGCTATTTTTTTCACATTACTAACCTCCTCGTCTTTTTCTGTGAACAAATTGCACGTCTGGCAGTCCGATGAAAAGACGAGTTGTCATTGTACAGATAAATAAGACATTAATTTGATATATACAATTCGCGAACGTATAGAGGACAAGTGGAATTCAAATTTTTGCGATTACATGAAACCTTCGGATCGTATTCGCGTTCATATAACTATATACAACGAGTCCCGTTTAACACAGAGGACCTTCCAAAATTAAAGGCTTATACTAATGATCCCAATATTAATAAACTATATATACAAATATGTACGTATAAAAAAATGGCGGTTCATTAGCAGATTGACGAATTTGTTAAAAATGTTGATTGAACATTATGTTGTCGTATATTATTCATTAATTTTTTATTCGATTGGCCAGGGCCATTTTCTTGTTGTTCGAAAACCCACATTTTTTAAGGCTCATAACCTACCGCTTTCACGGACCTCCACGGATGAAGTATTTCCACCTTTTGCGTTTGTTTACTAAGTAAACGTATTATCAGCTAGCGATTTCGAACGCCACCTACCGTCACGAAAAACGGACATCGTCTTCATTCTTTGTCCTTGGTGTGTAGCCTCATGTGTTTCTTGAGATTGTCCAGTCGGTTGCATCGTCGATCGCAAAAATCGCACTGATACGGCATCGAATTGCTATGAACGACAATGTGACCGTTGAGATGGCTGATCTGTTTGAATCGCTTGTTACAAATGGTGCATGGGTAAGGGCGTTCGTTCATATGGGCGGAAGCTATATGTGTCTGCAAATTGGTTTTCCTAACGAAGGTAGCTTTGCAAACATCGCACTCGAAAGGTCTAACATTGGCGTGAACGGCTAGATGGGATTTGAGGACGTTTTTGTGCTTGAAATTTTTATCGCAAAGATGGCACTGAAACGGTCTCTCGTCATTGTGTACTTTCTTGTGAACCGACAAGTGAGCCAACTGTTTGAACATTTTAGCGCAAATTTCGCACTGATAAGTGCGACCGTCCTCGTGAGTCGCACTTACGTGACGCCTAAGTGTATCCGCTAGGGTGTAACGTTTGCCACAAATTTTGCACGAATGTGGCCGTTCATTGGTGTGAGTCATGAGGTGGCCGTTGAGATTGCGCTTTTCGAGAAATCTCGAGCCGCACACGTCGCACTGATAAGGCTTATCACCGTTGTGGACGTACATGTGCTTCTTCAGGGAATTCGATAAGCTGAAGCGTCGGGCGCATACTTCGCACGAATATTTTCTCTCGCCCGTATGAACCAACATGTGAGACTTCACGTGGCCAGCCTGCTTGAATTTCTTGCCGCAAATTTTGCAAGCGTATTTACGCTCGTGAGTATGAGTATACACGTGACGCTCGAGTACGCTCTTCGTCGCGAAAATTTTCTTGCAGATGTCGCACTCGAACAGCCGCAAATTTTCGCGACGTTTTACCACTCGGGAGAACGTCGCATCCGATTCTGTCCGGGTGTAACACGGGTGTATCTTCAGAGACTCGAGACTATCAAATTTTTCGGAACAACCGAGATCGCATCGAAATGAACGATAGTCCGTGTGCGTTAGCGAGTGCTGACTCAAATGTCCCAATTGCTTGAAACTCTTGTCGCACAGCTCGCAAACGTACGGTCTCTCGTTAGTGTGCGAACGCATGTGCCTCTTCAGTACACTCGGAAAGTTGAAGACTTGCTTGCAGTAGGTGCACTCGAGGTGAGAATTCCGAATTCCTCCACGAGCCTCGGGCTCCGATCGACTTTTCTTCGAAGCTCTGCGGGACAGAGTCCTAATGTTCCGCTGGGGGATCTCAGAATTGTCAGGGCTTCGAAGGTTCATCTCTTTTGTACCTTCGTTTGTTTCGTTTGCATTATTGTTCGGACTTTTTTCTTCAAGCTTCTTTTTTTTGTTTCTTCCTTTTAGATTCTCTTTGTCTTTTCTTGCTCCTACATCTTTCACTCCGTTCCTTTCCGTGCAAAATTTTCCACCTTTTTCTCCAAAATCCTTTTCTTGTTCGTTTGCTTCTATTGAATTATTTTCTGGACGTTTCTCTTCAAAGTATTTTTCTGTGTTTCTTCGTTTCAGATACTGGTTGTCTTTTTTCCCTCTCGGATCCTTCACTTCATTACGTTCTGAACAATATTTTTTTTCTTTATCTGCAAAATCCGTTTTTTCCTCGTTTGTCTTGTTTGCATTGTTTTCTGGACTTGTTTTGCCATAATTCTTCTCTTTGCTTCTTCCATTTGGATCATTTACTCCATTCCTTTCAGTAAAATCTTCTTCATATTCTTGCAGAAAATCGGATTCTTTATTTCCTTTGACCGAATCCTTGTTTTCGATCAACTGGACACTTTTTGTATTCAATCGCTCGTCCCCCTCGTGTTCGTCGATCTCCCGCTCCCGATCGTACATTGATTCAAGATTTTCCAGTGTCTTCGATGATCTTTGCGGACCATTGGCACAGGGCTCGGCCTGCTTGGAATTCACGCTAACCAATGGGGGGAAAACGCTTCCATTCGGTCCCTTAGCACCAATGGTACGACAAAGGTCTTCGCAGATGTTTCTGCCGAAGAACAATTGGCTGGGTATAGCTCCATTACGCAAATTCGGTTTCGTATTTTCAGACACTTGAATGACGCGAAGAGCGTCTTTTAATGACCTACCGGGATGATCGTTCATCCAAGTCTTTACGATAAGCCGGAAGTCACGACGTTCCTCGCCCGAGGTTCGCGTTCCATCACCATGAACGACGCAAAAGTCCCGCAGCAAACGACGAATTTCTCGCACGACTCGCTCCGCGTAAGCGCGACCATTGCCGCTCTGAATTATTCGCGGAGCACCAATCGTCGTCACAATATCGACCAGTTTTCTCGCTACGGCACATGGGTCGTCACTCTTCAGCGACCGCAGAACTACCAATTTCGAGTGTTGTTCCTCATAAACGAGAATGTGCGCCGGCGCAGTGATCGTCCCCTTCCGCTCATGTCCCATCTCTAGCACGTCTATCTGAGCTCTGTGATTAATTCTGACAGGTGCAAGCGGAGAAGATACTTCTTGGAGAAGCGCTCCGCTGACTATATTCCTAGACTCTCTGTTCTTTGTACTCTCCATGGTGCCATTGCATTCGTCCAGCAGATCCAGCTGGTGATCTCGGTTTTGCTCCGTCAAAGCAAATTGCGTGTCCAGCGTTTCTGGCAATTCTTCGGATACGAGAACTCTGGAAGGGATCCATCGGGCAGACATTTCAGAAAATCCACTTCTCCTTTACTTGCAACCCGAAATGATTGATGCGGGTCGGCTCCGTCTTGTAGGCACCTTGGGTTTGTTCGGCAGCCGAAACAAACCCAGACTACAGCTGATTCACTGGAAAAAGTATACAAGTGAAGGTGAAAGACAGAGGGACAGCAAGGTGAAAGATAGAGGGTTTTGGATTAATATAGTGCCAGAGTAAGCCGACTTTTTTTTATGATTAATCAAGATCAATATCAGCAGCCCTTCCAAATATCGTCAGCCTTGGTACGCACTGACAATATTTGGAATGCTTATCAACAATTTCTCTACGATACGAAATTTGTGTTGCTGGTGTATTCCATGCTTTTAGCACACCGAGTATTTAAACAGTATTCAACGTATTCAACGTCTGATTACATTCAGCCCTATTGCAAGGCTATATCTCTTACTCCTTTTAAATGAGACAACCGGCTCGGCATTAACATACGAATTTTGACGTTTTTTAAATACCATCGGAAGATCAACCATTGGCGTTTTCGGATCTCCATGAGGAAAAACGTGATATACTCGTGAATTTGTAACATTTTTCTCCCGACGATATCAGAGACAACAAAGCGCTACTAACCTAAGAGTTCATCGCCGAATCACTCCGAAGGCGAACAGATGCAACAATAGCCAAAAAAAACGACACCCGATCACATCATTCGACTATCGGTTCGCACATTTGTCCCAACGTGGCAATGCCATTCTCAAATTACGCTTTTTTTGTCGGCGCTTTTTATCCTCAACTTCGTGCACTTGTTGGTAGCGTCAAGCATCGCGCCATTGCAAATTGTCGCAATGTTGGTTGAGGTTAGGACGCACCGAAAGTCAATACGCCTGCGAACTATATTTTTATGGTAAATTTCATTGGCATCGTCGACGGGAAGAAAATTATTATCCGTGAGAAAAGCCAGATGACAATTGTCCTTGAATGCTAACTTGCTGTAATTATGTGAATTAACGAGTCTCGTGAATCTTCAAACTATTATGAAGCTATCGTTGCGTTTTCAGAAAATGCCTGCGATTCCCGCGCTTAGACAAAATGTAAAGATTATCGAGGGAAAATATATTTCGCGTAACTTCGTTTCATCGTGATAGTCGATTAGAAGTGCCGTAATTGCGCCTGGAAGAACCAACAATCGCGCACAAGTGCTGAAGAAATGAAGAGGGTCGTCACCAGTATCGCCGATTCGATGTTTCAGTGAACTTTCTCCATTTCTTGATCGCGATCCACATAATTCTAATAATCCACATCGAATGATGCAAATATATTGATAAAAATATAAATTCAAGGTATATTCAAGGAGTAGCATCGGATCGAGCACGAAATAATCATACCCTGTTTTTCCTATGAAAATTCAATTTACCAGGCACGTGCCAGTCGATGGCAAAATGTACAATGAAATTTTGATCACGTAATCCACTCAAACCCGACATCGATTCGGGAAGCTCGAACGAAGATTCAGTAGTTTATCACAACGAAAAACATATCATTATTAGAAGGCCAAGTATAGAAAATAGAGAATCTAAGTATAAAAAAAGTTTCGTGGGGAATAATGAACAATAATTAAATCTCATTGTTTCGCTCTTTAACGTAGACTTTAGCGCAAAAGACTCATCTGCGTCCCTCTCCCCCAAATATTTCCAAGGTCACGGAAAAAATGAAATCAAATCAAATCTCCCTCTCTCTCCATGGAAGCTTCGTTGTACCCGGACGTACGAAATTGATTGATCCAGCCTCGCGAGTTTCACTCTTCGCGTGTGTAATCAGCGCGCGCATGCGCGTTATCATCTCCGATCGGCGTAACCCTCGCCCGCCACATAACCGCTATCTGCTCGTGTATATTTAAATAGATTTATTATTTTATTCGAAATCCATTTTTTTTCGCACATCGTTCACGATATCGGTAATCTCGATAGAAATCGTCGCGCGGATTCGTGTTTCGTTTTCAATTAATTTTCTTTTCTTTTTTTTCTTTTCTTTTTTTCTTCTTTCTTTTGTCGTGGGTTCTCGTTATTTTTAAAGCCTTATCGATGGATGTATCAACGTGTGGAACGCTCAATACGAAAATCGCAAGTCGCGATACATTTACTATACACTTATACAGAAGTACGCGCAGGATAACGAGCGCACAAAGGATTTTTCGTTTCACACGGATTCTCGAGATTCTACATTTTTTATATTCTCCCTTTTTCTTCTTTGCGCGTGTTTGGGCTTGTCTGTGTATACGTACAATAACTGGGTCACTAGAAACGAGGCTCGGAATTTTCCATTTTTAAAACTGGAGTTGACCGTGAAGTCAGCTCGGCTGAATCGATTTGAGTAAGCAATTGAAATGTAAAATCTCAACTCACTCTCGGACTCTCGAAACATTGTTTCTTTTGTCTCAGGCGAATATTCATTTATCGCGTCTCATTTCTAGTGACTGTTTCAATGTGTGCATGTTTTAGTGTGTATATATATATGTGTGTGTGTGTGTGTATTAATTCGGTTGAGATTTATTCGCCCAATTTTGGGTTCTCTTTCGAGACTACGTTTTCTTCCATTCATCGTTCGTCCCAAACCACGTGACGATCTCCCTACGTGAGTGACTAGCTTACTAAAATATATACGTGTGTGCACGCGCGAAACAATCTTACGTTTTGTTTTTCTTCTCTTTCTCTTTTTTTTTTATACAAAAACAATATTTCACGTTACAAATGATTTTTAAAAAAATCATTAACAAAAATACTTTTTCGATCTTTCGGCTTTGGGCGGTTGAAGAAAAAACGAACCCGAGAATTGTATTCTCGACGTTTGGCTCTCCTCTAATGGATCACATTTCGTAAAGCCGAAATAATTCGTAGCTAAGATCAATTCGTTATTACGCGTGAATGCAACAGGCATTCCGGCTTATTGGCAGTCAATTTATACCGTTCAAATGAATTTCACTTTTTTTTTTTTTCGATCGTTATTAATCGATCGCTTTGACGTTAGTACGGAGACAAAGACGAGTAACTAAAAGAAGTAGTTTACTTCCGAATTAATTATGAAGTATAAATAGGAATTCATCTTTAATGATTCTTCGCTTTCTCTCCTTCTCTCTCTCTCTCTTTCTCAAGAGACAATTGTGCAATAAATGATCGCTTGCTGTTGAATAACTTTACAAGAAATTCAACAGATATGTAAAAAGAGCTGCCAAAAAGCACCAAAACGAATACTATTACGAAACGATAATGCGAATCACGCTGCTGTGTTAGTTGAATACGTTAGTCTTTTTCGATGCCAATAAAAAACGATAGGTTCATAGGGAGGAGCGCGATTCGAATGAAAAATCATGATAGATGATTGAGTGAAAACGAAAAGCTTTGAAAATGATAAAAATGTTTCTGTGTATATAAATATATGCATTTTCAACGATCAGCCAGTTGTTCTTCCTTATAAAAAGAGTCTTGTATGATTTTTCATTGAAACGTCGCGGATCGTTCACGTCCAAATTAGGAATCGACATATACAGCCTTCGAAAACGATAAAATCGCGAAGCGAGAACGTTTTGTTTCATGATCGTTTTCATGGCAGGAATATATAGTCTCACTTTTGGTGTGATGCAATATCGTTGGAGGAACTTGCTCATAGCTGAACAGAGTTTGGAACAAAAAAAAAGAATAATAGAATATATATATAAGATTCCAAAATATCTCGGTGCCTTGATATTATCGAAGACCAGATGACTGGGAGTTTTACGTTTTTCGGTTTCCATAGAGAAAAAAAAACGCCTCGAAGATCGTCTCGTACGGAAAATTCAATTGAGGAAATTGAAAGAGACGATTGGAAAGACACGATCATCGGCTGCCGGCCGATAAGAGTTTTCGAAGGAAAAAGAGTGTGAAGCATCGAAACTGCGGAGCTCCAGGATGGTCTCGTTCAACTGTCTGAACGCTACGTATTTCCGGTCTGTCGGAAGTGCCGGCCACGAAGGGTGTTTAGGCTTGATGATTTGTCGGTTCACAGGGAGAAGAACTTCAGGAAAGTCTGAGGTGGTATCGGCACGTGGAGCGAGGCCTGATCAACGTCCGCCAGTTTTTCCTGAAAGGCTGGATCCTGGTCGGCGATGCACGGATGTCCCAACGATCGCCAGAAGAGGCAACGACAGTTGCGACAAAGCTGAATCATTTCGGCGTACTCTTCTCTCAATCCGAATGACCTGCGAATATCAGACGTATCAAATATTCAAATGTGCTCGACGTGCACTTTTCCAGATTAAATAGTTTCAGAATTGACGTTCACATCATCAAACTAAACCGCTAAAAGTGGAATCGTGAAATTTGGAAGTTAAGTTCATTTTATCATGGAAACGCTATTTAAGTAACGATTTATCGAGCTGTTCCTTTTAGTGGAGTAAAATCCGTTATTTTTGTAGTTGTATCCGTGAAAATTCATATTTCGATTTTTAGTTGAAAATGAAGAATTACATCATTCCGACTTTTTTGGAAAAATCAATTCTTAAAAGACTAAAATCGAAAGTGCAATTTATACGAAAACTGCATCGTTTCTAAAGTCTATTGAAATTCCTACGCAGCCTATTGGGTATAAATTCAGCACGGCGTATATCAGCTTTTGAAAAACAGAAATTGATTCCTCGAGAGATCGGCTTATCAAAAGAGACTCGAATCGTCAATGATAATATTCACAGGACAATTCGAAGGTGTGCAATAAATAATCATCTCGCCTTCGCGCCGCAGTGAAAATTCCTTTCCAGTCCTTTCCCGGATTGTTTTGCATCGTCGTAGCCAATTGTTGGGGTGAAAAATGATATTGGGCCAACTCCCGCCAAATTCGTTGTTCCTGTGCGAGGCTCGCTAAGTGCTCGCACGCTTCCGAGGAGGCCTCGAGGTCTCTGGGATCGCTGAGACGTAGTAAAACTTCGCGTCGACATTCGGCTGGTAAATCGGACCACTGGGGATGCTGCTCTTCATCGGGCTGTCGAATAGAATATTAAGTTATTCCGGAAGTACGATTTCTGTCGCGTTCGAGCATTTTTGGAAAAACAATTTTTAAGGTATTGAAAAATTGGAGAATTAAATTTTGTACGAAAGTTCCGTCGTTTTTTCAGTAGAATCCATTTCAACCGATGCTCGGGCTATTGGCTATGAATCGGAAAAGCCGTGTATCAAGCTTTGACGAAAAATCGGTTTTCGGACAACCTGAGTGATCGTTATGGAGGATGCGATGTGTAAAATCCGATCGAGCGCCGCTTTGTGCTTTTCCCAGAGAATCACCGATCCCAAAGGTCTACCGCCCCAGCAGCATCCGGCGCTGAATGCTCGCACCCTCTCGATGAGTCTTCGAAGTCTACCGGTTTGTTGCTGGGAGAGCGACACCTCGAGAGCAACCTCCTCGAGCATATTGAACAGCACTCGCTGTGTGCATCCGCTGAGTCCTCCCATCGTGTGACTCACGAGAAGATCGAGCAACCGGACGATGTAATTGAAGCGACGACAGTCGTGCACCGCTGACAAAAAGTCGAGTCTCTTCAGTGCATCGCTCAGCCCATTGAAACCGGCGATCTGTAAAATTAGAAAAACGACCGAGGTAAATGAGAGTCTCTCGGCTCACGACAATTATCGTACGTCACTTTGACGGCTCTCGATCTTTACTTCCGTCTTCCGCTCCCTCCGTATCTTCTCTCTCTTCCTCTTTCTCTCACCCTCTCTTCTACGATTATTATTATGTATAAGATTTATCGTGAATTTGCACGTAATTACGAGTTGAGAATCATCATTCAACATCATTAATTAAAAAAAAAAACGATCTTTCTCGTCTTTTTCATCATAATAAATTTTTCAGTTTTCATAATGATGCTATTGCAAATAATACAAATTATTATCATTCGACAGCCAGTATTATTAATATCATTATTATATTATGATATTAATACTATAATAATAATAATATTATCTTATATTATAATAATATTGTTACACGTATTATTTGAAAATATTCATACGTTCGTAACTATTATTATCATTATTATTATTAATATTATTATTATTATTATTATTATTATTACCCAATTGTTCAAAACTTTTATGGCTGATTTTTATTCGATCTGATTGCGTTATTACGATTTCCTCATTATTGTATTTGTAATAAAATGTTTTTACCGCAATTGGATGAAAACTTATAAGGATCCATTGGAAATTCATATTCTTCGATGAAATTTTTCTTTCCCTCGGATGTTTACTACTCCCGTGATTTCGAGAACATCACTGATCCCGCTTAGTCTTTCCTCAACGCACCAAAGTACTCGTTTGCCCTTCGTCTCGTTTCTTCGATGCGAAGCGTCGCCCGCGTAGGATTTATTTATTTTTTTTCATTTCGATATACGCTTTCTCGCGTTCGTCGTGGCGCTTCCCACTCATCCGGTGACATTTTTCGAGCGGTTTTTCCACCGATTCTAAATATATGAAGCCACGAGGCGAGGGGAAAAAAATAGTCGTGTCTACCAGGCCGGAAGAGTCACTCACCTCGCGGGTGCACTTCAACGTTATATGACAATGTGGCTGGACGGCGTATTCTGTAAAAAAAAAAGTCATTTAAGAGAAACGACGAAGTATGGAGCTCGCGACGGGAACCCTGCCAAATAATTCCGTCGTTCGCCCAATGAAAACGCAACTACGAGTATGCTAAGAGACCGCCTAAGAATTCATCCGGATTTTAAGTATACTGTACGACGCGTACCTTTCTTCTTTTCCTTCTCCCTCTTCTCGCCGTCTTTATCGCCGCTGAAAAATAAAATTGAGAGATACATTTTTAAAACGTGCGCGGATACGTGTGTCTTTATTTTGGAATACAACTTTGCAGCGGGACGAGTTATTTGTGAAAAAGAACGATTTTTCGTATCATACGTATATAGACCGGGTAACTCCAACTTTCTAATTCTAAGCTTGCAGCTCCAAGCTTGCAACTCCAAGCTTGCAACTCCAAGCTCGCAACTCCAAGCTTTCAACTCCAAGCTTGCAATTCCAAGCTTGCAACTCCAAGCCTGCAACTCCAAGCTATAAATTCCGAGTACGCAACTCCAGGCTGGCAATTCCAAGCTTGCAACTCCAAGCCGGCAACTCCAAGCTTGCAACTCCATGCCTGCAACTCCAAGCTATAAATTTCGAGCATGCAACTCCAGGCTGGCAATTCCAAGTTTGCAACTCCACGCATGCAACTCCAAGCTTGCAATTCCGAGTGCGCAACTCCAAGCTCAAAATTCCGAGCACGCAGCTCCAGGCTGGCAATTCCAAGCTTGCAATTCCAAGCTTGCAACTCCACGTATGCAACTCCAAGCTTGCAATTCCAAGCTTGCAACTCCAAGCTTGCAACTCCACGTATGCAACTCCAAGCTTGCAATCCCAAGCATGAAAATCTAAGTAGGCATTTTCAAGATTCCAATTATAAGCTTACATTATCGAAGCGTGCAATTTCACGATGACAATTGTATTCTTGCATTTACAGATATATGCAATTCCAAGTTTACGATATTTCCTGCAAGTGCAATTCGAAGTTTTTACAGCACGATGTCCAAACAACTCTGTGTTTATGCCAAGCCATATACGCGCAAACTCAAATTTACGAAACTCCGCGCAAGCCCATACTTTTCAAGAAAATTGCGTTTCTAAAAAAACAATGCAAACGATGGCATTGTGCAGTTGTTTTCTTCGCGACTCTTCACCACAAAGACTTTAATGATTTTGTGATAATGGTGATAGTAACATAGAATATATAATACATATATTATATTTTATATATAATATATATGTAGATGGCGTCATCTCCAGTTCGTTACCATCAGGAACGAGATAAATCTATCCGTATACCTGTTTCGACCTACGTACAAAAAAAAAAGCCGCGCACGTTACTTGATATCGGCGATGCTTCGGTTGGAACAAGAAAAACATTGCGCGTGGGTTTTTAATCGTCCGTGATTGCGATTTTAATGGGTTGTCGACAGGCTTTGTAGCTATACTTAGTACGGAACTGTTCACGATTTTATTTATACTCTACATGTGTACGCGAAGGATACGCGATTGTATGAAATACCATGGGATCTATATTAACAATAATGATAATAATAACAATAATATATTATTTTATCGTATATTATTCATTACTACGAATATTCAATTTTTACTGTCGCAAAAATACGAGTCGATATAAAATTTGTTCCATTTTGGCTCTATCGATCGAAATACTAATGACCCGATGGAATAAAAGAATTTCCATCGTGGCTCGTTTCATTAATAATTATTAACAACGTTACATTATTGTTATAAGTCAAATTATTATTAACAATTATTACGATTATCGTTTCGTTCAGAATACAATAATTATTAATTAGATTATTATTAATAAAATATAACGATCGATTGAAACGACAGAGTGTAACTAGCGCAATTAGGAGGGAAAAAAAATCGGATAAATCGGAATGTCGAATTTGGAGAGCTCAACGATGACTTTTGTCATCGACGGTTCAATCATGACACAAGGGTCGCGACTAATTTCGTCTTGTACCCGTTGAAACAAAAGTGACGTATTTCCATTAAAGTTACAAGTACGTCGTCGAGAGAGAGAGAACAAGGCTAGATTAGGATTTCGGTTATGCACGGGGAATGCAATACGCAAGATTGTCTCATCTGGGTTGTTGCTGCCGCGGGCTCTATAAGTCAGCTCTCGAGGTTCTAGTATCTAGGTAGGTCACGACCTACTTTTACAGGGTTCCATGCTACGAGTACATTGGAACGGTGGATGGGAGGCTGCGGAGGGAGAGGACGCTTGGGTCAAACCGATATTTTCCATGCACAGGATTCGACGAGCGATCCTCCCGCGGGGTTTTCACTGCGAGATGCAAGGACAAATTCTTCCGCCACCCCGTACACGCTTGACCTGCTCGCGCCCTCGTCAAATCCCCGCGTTTGTCACAAACAACCCGAAGTACCCGGAATACCCTGTTTTCGTGTACTCGAAACTTCCCGTCTCTTTTTTTCCCCGAGCGATTATCAGCGAACGACAATATGGAATCGCAATTGAAACGCGGTGGTGTACACTTGCGATTCCATACTTTTGGAGCTTATAGAATCACAGTTCAATTGCAAACGTTTGCAGTTGCACTTGGAATTCCGCACGTTTGGAGTTGCATTTGAAATTTCAAACTTTTGGAGTTGCCCTTGGAATTGCAAACTTTTTGGAGTTGCGCTTGGAATTGCAAACTTTTTGGATTTGGGCTCAGAATTGCAAACATTTTGGAGTTGCGCTCGGAATTGCAAACTTTTGGAGTTGCGCTTGGAATTGCAAACTTTTGGAGTTGCGCTCGGAATTGCAAACTTTTTGGAGTTGCGCTCGGAATTGCAAACTTTTTGGAGTTGCGCTTGGAATTGCAAGCGTTTGGAGTTGGGCTCGGAATTGCAAACTTTTTGGAGTTGCACTCGGAATTGCAAACTTTTGGAGTTGCGCTTGGAATTCCAAGCTTTTTGGAGTTGCGCATGGAATTGCAAGCTTCTGGAGTTGCGCTTGGAATTGCAAGCTTTTTGGAGTTGCGCTTGGAATTGCAAACTTTTTGGAGTTGCGCTCGGAATTGCAAACTTTTTGAAGTTGCGCTTGGAACTGCAAACTTTTTGGAGTTGCGCTTGGAATTGCAAGCTTTTTGGAGTTACGCTTGGAATTGCACACTTTTCCAGACGCACTTGGAGTTGAGCGATTTTGAAGTTGCATTTGGAATTGCACACTTTTGTAGTCGCTTTTGGAACCAAGCGCTTTTGGAGTTGCGGTTGGAATTGCGTTTGGAGTTGCAAAAATGTTTGGATTCCGTAAGCATGAAGTTGCACAAATGTTGGAGTTGCATATCCCTGGGGTTGCATAAATGTTGGAGTTGGACAAAACTGCGCTAACTGAAAATCGTGCCGGTTCGGAATCGTCTTATTTTGCAAAATCCTAAATTTGGAGTTGCACATATTTAGGGATGACGTGAATTCGTGAATTTGAAACTGCGCATATTTATGCTACCATTGCAATTCTGTAAATTCGAAGTCGGGAATAGCAGATGAAGCATAATTTTGGAATTGTGAAAATCTAGAATCGCATAAAGTCGCAGTTGCATCAATATGATTTTGCGTAGATCCGCAGTTTTGGAAATTCTTGCGCGTTTCCGCGCGCTCGGGATATTCGCGATTCTAGATTCTATTCGCGCAAAAAATATATATTTCGATCGCAGATAAAGTCGTCCCGCGAGAATAATTTTAAACGAGACGGAAAACGCAATAAAATCCGAAAGCGAGAGTAATTTCTTTTTCGCTCAATTGACCAGCGAGAAATACGCGAAAGCGTGACGAGACCGAATCCAATTGCGCCAGTCATCGTAGCTTCGGACGTCTCGAATACTCAATTCCGAGCCCACCGGAGATCACTGGATCAACTTTTCTCCGCGGCCTCTTCGTGTGCTCTCTTTTAACGAGTTTCTCTTATTTCCAGGACCTTCTTCCCTAGAGAATCGAACTATCCTCAATAACGACGGTTTCCCAACGAATTGTGAAACCGGACGCGGAACATGTATCCGTATACGTCAAATTATTGGATTCCCGCTGACTGGTTGATGCGCCAGACAGTGCACGGCTGAGCGGTCACCACTCCGAGTATCGAGCATCAATGCTAGGTCGAATAATCCCCGAAGCCGTACACAATCGCCTATCTTTGAGTAAACACTATTCTCATTATTATTATTATCATTATATAACATGAATAAACGCTACGGTAAATATTCCAAATCTGTACTAGCCCTCATTTCAATTCCCTCCGCGACCAATCGTAAAATTATTCCGAATAAAAGAGAAAACGATAAAAACTCAATCACTCGATCAACGAATATCCATGTAGTTCCTATTATTGAAAACAACAAACTTTTTAGTTTCATTATACATCTATATTCATTATGTTCTGAAATGTCCTTTCCAGCGATTTATATTGTCGATTTTCAATCGGGATCCAATCAATCCATCAATTCCATACAGTTACCAAAATCCGAATTAGCGAAAAAAAA
The DNA here is from genome assembly GCA_030522765.1 of Ophioninae sp. B BG-2022a. Lineage (NCBI taxonomy): Eukaryota > Metazoa > Arthropoda > Insecta > Hymenoptera > Ichneumonidae > Ophioninae sp. B BG-2022a. The sequence goes on from JAPYZJ010000134.1 coordinate 38,654, forward strand.
ATGTTTTGCATTTTACGTGTTCTTCGATTTTAAAAACATGAATATTTTGATATCACATGAACAATGAAAAAAGTCGCGATTTAATTTGCAGTGGAGTTGCGATAATGATATATTTTTCAATTCCGTATACGTATCGCTGAAGAGGCAGACACAAGTGCGCAATTCCTTCGCCGCAGGTCTTTCATTATAACACGTATAACACAAGGGGATATGGCTGGTACGTGAATCGGCAACACGCTTCGTCTGGTGCAGAACGCTTCGCTGCCTTCCCACTCGACTTCTACGAATGCATAGTCGCGGGCACCTCGTCGCTGTACGGCAAACGGACAGTTATAATTACATCGGGTCTCAGTGATTTCCTTCCAGCATTCGTTCATATACAAATAAACGCCGAAACTTTCTGACGACGACTCGAGATGACGAAAAAAAAAAAAATAGGAACGAACAAGAACGATGAGAGACGCGAGTTTGAGGGAAGAATGGAAAAGGCGCCGTGAGAGAGTACGTAAAGTCATCGATCTCCGCGCGCGCGAACAAAGGAACTGCTGCTCGCGACGGGTGCGTGTGCGCTTTGCAGCGAACAGCTGAGAATGGCGATAAAACAAAAAGGATATCCTTAAGTTTCAATGTCAATGAAATTCTCGATGTGCTAGGCGTGATATGATTTTTTTCATTTATAAAGTTATCTCGCCCACGCTCGTCGACTGTTGTCATCCGATGTAAACACACGAGCTTGTAAACAAAGATGTCGTCCGTATCGATGTAACAGCTGGGTGCTCGAGTTTCCGATGAAACGACGGACGAGAGTGCGGTGAAAGGAAAGAGTTAAATTTTCACTTCGGACGTCCTTTTTTTTTATGGTAAATTCCGCGTTTTGTGGAAATAGGGATCACGTTTTTTTCGGATGGCGCGAGGATGCAAGAGTGAAAAAAAAAAGTACGGCTTTGCGATAATTCTAATCGGACGGTTACGACGCGATGGCAACGATAAACTTGCGCTTACCGGATCAAGAGCGATATAGTTTTATTGTTCGCGCACTCGAGGATTTTTTTTTTCTCCCAACCCTCGACAGTCTTGACCCATTCCTCGCCCGGACTTCGCCAATCCTTTGATATGAACGGCATTCTGCTCCTCTTCGACTAGTCTTACACCTTTTCGTGACTCTGCGTTCTCACGCAGGTACAGACGCTTGCAGCACCGCGAAAAACGCGTATTTAAAAATGTTTTTTTTTTCTTATTTATTTTATTTGACTTATTCGCGATTGTTCGTCAATCGCGATATCGCGAGAGTTCTTTAATGACGCGATGTCAAGAGTCGCGGTGCTCGACGAGGCCCGCATTTGCCACAAAAATTGCGCGGCGATAAATTCGCGAGGGTAAGAATCTAACGACGGCAGCGAGATCCTGCCTCCTCGATAGCTACGGAGCTACTGAACGAGACAGCGACTCCGATCGCTCTGTCCAGTACACCGCGAGTACACCGGAATCTCGAGGTGCTCGGGAGCCCGAGACGGAGAGAGAAAACACCGCTCCAGCGATCGAATGCGCATAAGGGCTTTTTTTATCGTGACGTCATGCAGCAGGAGAGATGCATCGAGTCGTCAGCTGTGGGACCAGCGATATTTAGCTTTCCGGAAAGCTCACTGCTCTCCAGTCGGATGTGCCACTACGCATACTTGTGTACGTAAATATCAAAATGAGAGATGGCGCTCGACGTAATTTTGCGGCGTTTCGAATCGAGGACAGCTCTGTCGGTATAAACGAACGATTTCCGCAACAGATATGCACATTTTTAGTTAGGATAATTCAAATGTGCAACGTATCGGTGAGCAGTAATTGAGACGATTTTTGAAGTATGATCAAAGTCCCAGGATGGATATTAGCCTTTAGAATTCCATGTATTGAGATTTCGTTAGCAGTACTTCTTTGTTATTTAAATGACGAAGAATATAAATAGTGCTGCGTTTGTCACAAAAATGATTGATACAAGAAGATCTGTGGATAAATAGGGCTAAAAAATAATCGCAGTTTACGAACGTGTTCTCATTGAAAGAAAAACAGTTTTGAATAAACGAATCAGCGTAGAGGGGAGCGCATCTCCAAACTTACTTCATGCCCTCCTCGGTCATGCTTTTATTTCGCAGCAAAGGAGAAATAGAACGAAATTTCAGACTTTACACAGACATATGGTGTTTACGGTGTTAAGAAAATTGCTGACTTCTGCGTCAGTGACTGAGGTTTATAAAAAAAACTTAACCTTTCGTGAAATTACGGAAATGATTGAGGTTACGTTGACCTCGAGAACGATGTTCGTTTAAGAAATCGCAATCACACGCCATCTGCCCCGATTTAGCTCGGACAAAACTTTCAAGCACTCATCAGTCGTCCCTCTTCCACGACCTCGTGTTCCTCGGCGGTGAAATGACACACGATCGTAGTGCAGTCAAGCGGAGAGCGGACGAACCACGCGGATGACCTCCCTATAGTCTCACGGCGCACTGCTTCTCGGCTATTCCGGGTGAGAAAAAAAATCTAATATGGTGTCGTCGGTTCAGCGGCTCACGTCGCGGATGTCCGTATTTTGAGATAAAAGAGAAAGAGAGGTGGAGGAAAGAAAAAAGCGAGAGAACTCTTTTTACAGCGCGATGTCCGCGGCTACAACTCGTTGATAATGAAAATTCGTTCGAGAGAAGGCTCGTTTTTTCGCTGATAAAGCGCGTATGTCAAATCCGAGACTAACGACTCTTTCGCTCTCGTAGTGTGAAAATATAATACGTTGGATGCAAAAAAGAGGCAGCGTGGAAAAAAGAAATTCGTGTTCGACGGAAAAATTCGCTGTGGCGAGGCAGACGTATATAGACGATCCGAGGAAGACCCAGTGGAAATTCCACTGCGTGTCTTCTCGTTTCACTCCTCGTAGAATTCTCGGTTTTAGCAATCCGCAACATTTGTCTTCCTTGCTCAAAATCGAGCGTTGACAACTCGCCGAAAAACGAAAATCAAAAAATCGTAAATAGTTGAAACGAATATGGAGAATACGAGCGTGAACGATGAGGAGGATGTTGCAAGAACTAAAATCGATGTTAAATCGCCAGTCAACGATGTTTCTGATATCAACGCTTCGGAAATTGTCGCCAGACTCAGTCCGCAGCCTGAAGATGAAGAACCAAGAGTGAATGGCTCGCATCTCCTCAATGGCGTATGCGAGTCCCTGCAGAGCTGTGCCGAAGTCGATTGTACGGCGTCGCAATCCCCACGGGTGGAAACTAGTCATTTTAATCAATTGGGTAAGAAAGAGACGCTGGATACTTGGTTCGTCTGTCTGAATATTGCATAGTACAAAGTTCCTTCTAGAGCACTTCTCAAGTGTCATTAAGTCTTGGCCCAGCACACCCGATGATCAGGTGGCAATAATGCTAGAAAATGTTGGGAAAGATTTAAGAGCCTGACAATCCGAGTGTTCTAGATGAAATATCGAGGATTTGTATAAGAGGATGATTGTTATAATGATTGACATTGTACCAAGTGTAACAAAAACAAGAACAGTATAAGATATTTAAGAATTTTTCAATTTTCAAGTTTATTTTCTAAAAGATGTGTCCAAAACGACTTACTAAAAAGCTTCACAAATATAATTGTACTGTAGTGGATTGTTATCTACGGAAATTTGATTAATTTTATTGTTTGGCTCTCTGCCATGTCCTTGGCAAGCTACTCGGCAAGGCCGTAAAGCTTAGAGTAGATCAAAAGGAATCTTACGCCAATAAAATTAAATATTATCAAGGAGAAAAGATCACAGAAAAAAAAATTTTAAGCCTCACTTTTGTCTATTTAGACCAATCTGGCTTTGCTTCAAATTGTGTCTTCTGTGAATCCTTAAGAAAAGTTGATAACATACAAAATCATTTTAAAGGAATGAGAATTTGATCTATGATACTAAGAATATTTGTTGAAGGGTTTTCATGTTTTTTCTTTCTGACTTTGCATTTTCAGAGAAAACGGCGTCCTCGTGTATGGAAAACCAAGACGTGGACGTGCGGTACGTCAGCTACACCAGCGAGTTGCAAATGCCCGATATCATGAAATTAATACAGAAGGACTTGAGCGAACCGTACTCTATTTACACTTATAGATATTTTATTCACAATTGGCCCAAACTGTGTTTTCTGGTGAGTTTGGGTTCTATTTTTCTCTCGTAATCGAGTAGCTAAAATTTCTCTGCAAAATCGGTGTTCCATTTTGTGTCTTAAACGAAGTGATAATATCTGCTGGCTCAGTTTCTCGTCTTTGAGCATCGTTCGGATTGCACATTGAACAAAAATGAACTTACTTCCAAATCGTCAACACAATTTACCTAATTTCACTTTTTCCTTGTTTTTCCAACTGGTTTCTCGCCCCGGCCACAGGCGATGCACGATAACAAGTGTGTGGGTGCGATCGTGTGCAAACTGGACATCCACAGGAAAGTGATAAAGCGCGGGTACATAGCGATGCTCGCAGTAGACGTGAAATACCGAAAGCGCGGGATCGGCTCGAATCTGGTGAGACGAGCGATCAAAGTGATGGTGGAGGACGACGCCGACGAGGTTGTACTCGAGACCGAGATCACGAATCGACCTGCCCTCAAGCTTTACGAAAATCTCGGCTTCCTTCGTGACAAACGATTGTTTCGTTATTACTTGAACGGAGTAGATGCGTTACGACTCAAACTGTGGCTCAGATGAAACACGTCCCCGTGTACGTGCCAATAGGAACTCAAATCATATTTTATTTGAATTCACGCTGCGAACTCTTTCTCTTTCTCTTTGTGCGCGAGTGTACATTTATATGCGTCCGTGTGTGTGGATACGCGCGCATGCGTTGCATATGTGTTACAGTTTAAACGCGTTTTCCCTAGAAAAACAAAATAGCTTTTAACATCTTGGTTATAAGTAGCTTTCTCATCAAACACTCATATTTATTGACATACAGACTTGAATGTTAGTTAAAACTGGATTTAACGAAGGAAAAATAAGTTTGAGAAAAATTGGGCCGGTCAAGACTGCTCTCTAATGGAATCAAAGCCGAATAGGCCTTCAACAAACCCAAAAGAAATCATTTCGATGCAGTTTCAACCGGCTCCATAGACCTAATTTTTCCTGATCAACTCTGTTATTAAAATTTTCGTTGATCAGTTGTTTCTTATTTGTTGCTGGGCTTACAAAACTATTTGTCACGAAGACTAGTAAAAACTAGGTTTTTAGTAGGTTGAACGCGTTTAAACCAACTTCGACTGTAACATATTCACGCCCACACACACACACACACACAAGATAAACTAAAACGAAAAAGAAAAAAAATGCATCACTTCGATATCTATAAAGAAAAAGAAACCAATTTTATGAACTTCAGTACCGAAAATTTTGTCCCGATTGTGCACCCGAACAAAAACAACATTCATGAACGAGGTTGAACGAAAATGCAGAAAAACGAATTGCCGATCTCGTCGAGCTATCGCCACCGGCCTGATCGATCGGAACTCTTCCACATTGGTAATGTGCATAAACTTGAAATTCTCTCAGTTATCGCTAAACGAATTTATTAAAAGCAACTTCCTCCTAGTAGTAGTAGAACTAAAATTCACCGATGACAATTTTTTCATTATCTTTAAACCGAAACAAGTAAGCAGTGAACTTTGTTTTTGTTTGGGTTGGTTTGGATTTTATGTGGCTATGGTCACATTCGGATACATTAAAAAGATAATTGATTATTTTAAGATTTCTTTGCTTATCAAAAATATTCTAACAGCAGTCGAATTTATTTATCAGACTAATTAAACTGTTTGACTAATTAATAAATTGTGATAATACGTTACACAATATTTCGAAATATTTTTACTATTTCACAGTGATGATGATAATAATAACAATTATTATTATTATTATTATTTACTTTCATAAATATTGTTTGATATTTTTCGCATCTGTTTAACGAAAAACACTAATATTTATTTATATGAACAATACGTAAAAAATATATACTTTTCTCGGGCCTTCACATTGTTCATTTCGCAGCACAGTATTTTCGATAAATCAATGAACCAATAAACAAAAAACTACGTCGAAACTCTCCGTGCCTTCCAAACGAGTCAATTTTCCATTCTTCTTTCTCACGAAACGTAACCTTAAACCTTGTCTTTTTTCGCAGAAAATTTAACCCGCCGAGACGCGATGCAACGGACAATCGAGTTGAGCGGAGGTGATTTTGGCCTTCTGTATATAGGGGCACCGTTGGAATTTCCTTTGTCCGAGCACGCGAGGCTCGCCAACAACCGGCGACGATACCTCTTTCGGTGATGTATGGAGACCAAAAAACAAAAGGAAAGACAGAAACGGGAAAAAGAAACAACTGAAATGAAAAATCCTCGTGCTTGTGTATATACTCGTGTACATTGACATAAAATAGATATGTATGAAAATAATAAGCGATACGAACGAAATCGTGCGGAATGTGGAAAAATGGATTCGTGACCGTGGGTGTGTTGCATCACGTGTATTGGGATACATACGGATAATGCGATGATGGATTATTGCTGCTTATTTTCCCGGGACTGATCGCTTGTACGTAACGTACGTGCATCCATATATATATAATTTAAATATTATAATTCAGATAAATATTATTTTATATTGTTATATAATATATTCGTTTAATTTATATAACTCAATAATATAAAGTAATATTTATTCGTATGTTGAATGATACGAATATATTCACAATTCCGTGTATAATTGTGTTAATATAATCGAACGTATAAATAAATATTACTTTGTATTATCGTAAAATTTATATGAATATGAGATAATATTTATTTATATAAAAAAAATAGTTAATATTTAAATTATATACATATATCGCGACTTCAGCGATTTTGAAATGCCCGAGTACGCTTCGCGCGTCGTGAAAGAGGTTAATTAATAATATACACAAATGAAAAGTGACATTATCGCATTATAAAGTACGTCCCGAAACTCACAATCAATTAGTTGTTAAATTAGTGAAAAAGGAAAAAAGAATACAAATTGATATCCCTGCCCCTGCCACTATCGGAGGATTACCGCAACGGTTAATTAGGTAAAGAAATTTCACGGAACAAATATAGGATAATGAGAAAGAAAAGAAAACAATTGTGCGGGAGGATTCCTACTCGGTATTCGAGTTGGAAAAAATAACGCGTTTTTCGAGAGAACACACGCACCGACCTACATTATACGGTTTACTCATTATAACCACGTTTGTATAAAATAAACGCAAAAAAAGATCGCAATGTGTAACTATCGAAATGTATAAAAAGCAAGAAATGTTAATAAAAAAAAACATTTAAACGTTTTTACACGGTAACGATTCGGTTGCGGGGGTGGGGTGCGAATAAGAAAAAATTTATTTTCGAATTTTTTAGCCTTGAAGTCAGTTTTTATCCAATGTCTCACAATTAACAGCTGTCAGATAATTAAACTCGTCATTTTCGTCATTCTCGAGGATAAAAATTGCGATAACAAAAGACGGTATTCCAATCCAAAAAATGTCTGTGAAACTGTTCAAATATAGATACGTCATAATGAAAACATTCGCACCTGTTGTTTGGCGACATTCGTTTCCAAACTACGGCTCCGTTAAATATTCCCAATAGAGGATTTGGGTCGAATAGAAAAAATTGAGAGGCTTTTCAGGTTGGCTCGAAGTTAAAAAAAATTAATCGACCGCGTAGTTTCGTAGCTTTTAGACTTGGAATCATTTTGCTCTAAAGATATAGTAAAATTGTTGGAAGATGAGTTACTATAATTATATATAATTATAGTATTTCGTATATTTACAATTATAATTATACTTAATTACAAGTATAATTAATAATTATAATTATCGTATAATTATATCATCTTTTCTCACTTGTTCGTGCATTCGATGACAAACGATTCACGTTGTCTTTTTCATTTGAGTAGTTAATCGAACTTCTTTCTTAAATAGCTCGGCATTGTCTACAGAATTTCATTCGTCCAGGAAAAATCTTTTTTCATTGGCCAGTATGCTATTCTGAGTTTATAGACATCCCGGTTCCATATCGTACATTGCAGCCATCGATGGTCATTTCGAGCTTCAGTAAAAATTCGAAGGAATGGATATAGCATCACATGATATCCGAGCATTAACAATCGATACGGCTTACCACGACAGTCCTTTCAACAACGAATCATCGTTAAAGCGAACTAACAGCGTTAGAAATTGTTTAAACGAAATTTCTCATAGAGGAAACATTTTTAAAGTTCAATAAAACACCCATCCTCTGCGTCCATCAATTCTTCAGTGCCTGATGCTTTATTCGACAAAAAACATGTAAATGTCTATGAGACAACTAGTTTTGAAAATTTGTAAAATTGTGTAAATCCTCCACGCTTCTTCTAGAGATCGTTATCAGTAAAATGAAGAAACACTTCGAAAATATACGAGTTACTATACACACGTCAGCTATACGCACGCAGCTGCGTACGGACGCAACGAGTTACGAAAGCGGAAGTCGAGGCTTTCATCGTACCAGCGCACGTGAAGTACTTCGTTGGTAAAACCCAAACCGTGCCGTCACAATCTTAAATCTGGAAAACCTACGATGGGTCCGTTATTACTCAGCGAAACACTATATCGTCCGATATTCTCAATAAGTAACGAAAGGCTCTCATCAAACGGGAAACGACTGAAACTTTTGGAATACACCGGTATATTTGCATAGGTGATGAAACGACGATTGCCTCATTCTCAACATATGGCCCGATCCAATAAGAGTCATTTACGTATCCGTTCGACAAATTACAATAGAGCTCGAATTATTTCGGGCATTGGAGAACTGTTATATAAAGCTCGAATTTTTTTTACGCCAATGATTCGATTATTTTCTTTCTGCTAGAACATACCCGTTAAAACACATCGCTATGTTCAAATTTACTATCATCTTCGGCTGTGCTCTTCTCGCCACTTTGGTAATAAAATTTTCCCGTGTTTCAACTATAATCCCCGTTGTGAACATTTTCTCTCGTCATTTATGATTTTGACGAAACAGTGACCGCGTTTCGATAAAAATTAAATATCAAGTTACGCAAGTGCGTTGACTCGAGCTCCATTTTTCGCCGTGATGTTTAGTTTTTTATAATAAAAGTATATATTTGCGAGAACATTTTCGGCGTTATGAAAATCGATATGCTTCTTTTTTTTATTTTACAAATTTAATACTCCACAAAAATTCTTCTCGCTGTGAGAAAGAAAACTGATTACGATAAGTATGAAGAAGTAAAAAAGTAAAAAATAGAGAAGGATTTAAAAATTTAGATGATATAAGATAAAAAATAAAGTATTAACATAATTAAGAATTTCAGAAAAAGTACTTGCACACCTTGTTGCTTCGATTGCGTTGCTTGCACACCTTGATCGCTCGATCATTTTTAAAACGATAACAACAGCGTAGGCGTTTTGATGCCAATAAAAAAGATCATTTCGATGTCACTGATGAACACAATCCTCTGTGTACACTGCGTTTTTTTACTCAGTTTTTAATTCGTTATGCACCAAGTGTGAAATGTGAATGTTAAAGAAAATCTTTAAAAAATTACTCAGACTCGAAGAGAACTTAAATATACTTAAAAGATTACTCAAATACTGAAACATGAAAATTCTCAAATACACTCATACTGAAATATTCAGATGTCTCAAAAACATTGAGAGACAAAGGAAATGTTATATTCATTAAAATTACAGACGAGAGCTGCTGTGCTGAATGTATTCGACACACCAGGAATGATCAGTCACATAGATGACGCCATAAAACAGATCAGGAACGAGACCAAAAACTTTGGTAAATCTATTCGTGCCGTAAATGTAAAGGGCATAGATTCCGCGTATCAATATATGAACACATTGAAAAATTCAATGAATGCCACATTGGATTTGGTAAGAATCCAGATTAACTGGTTTTCCATTTCATCAAGGAGATCTAACTGAAATGGAAAATGAAAATGATAACTTTATTGTCCGTGCAGCTCAAGAGTCAGATTGATGATTTAGAGAAGAGCCAAAGCGAAGCGTTCAAGAATAATAGCTGCGGAGAATACATAGAGGAAATCATAGAATCGGCACCTGCCGTTCAAGATGCAATGGACGGCTGTACCCTTATCGCCTTACTACCATCTGCCCATGATTTTTCTGAAGCGTTCGATACTGTGGCCAAAACAATCGATGCGTTAGAAGGTGTGAAAACATGGGTCGCGACCTGTAAGGATGGTATGTGCGACAATCCAGAAGGCAGAGCGCCGATAACCGATGCCGCTGTATTAAAAAGCAAGGTACGTGTTTAATCTGCACGGGATAGCTACAAGCTTTCGGGATACCAGTTTAATCCTCTGAAGCTGAATTTCTTACATTGTAATTCATTCAGTCATCACTGGTGACCTTTTTTGGCAGTCAAAGGGTTAATATCAACTTATAACAATGTGAGAAACGGTGAAGGTTCAAACGTGAAGTAAAATTTGAGTACAGATACGAAAAATTGATGTTCTAACCTAGTGTAAATTACACATGAATTTAGCTATCTCAGAATCGTTTTGAATTTTTGCAAATAACTGTATGTACAATGCCGATCCAGAAAATTCCAATCAAGAATTTGTTTAAGGTCACATAGAATGTGTTGTAAATCGACATAACCTCATAGAATTTTGAACGCAGATTTCCCATATGTGAATAAGATTTTTTTAGGACATATCACGCATCAAGCTCTATATACTCATAAACGCAGAGGTTGATAATTTTACCTTACGTTAAAAATGATTTATATTCAAAAAAATTCGTTTTAAACATTCGCGCTGGTTCTTTCGCACTTGTACGTCACGTGGTATGTAGCTCCTACTCCGGGTTAACTGATCAAACACCGGTAGTGCCGATATCAGCGCTGGGTCAGTAGCGAATTTTAGGCGAGCCTTGGGTCGATTAAGGATACAAACGACCATATTTACAGACAACTTTTGTCAATGTATTATAGATATTTTATTAGTAACGTTTTTTAGCCAATCTCGTGTATAATTCATTTTTATGGTGTCAAATTTTCATGAAGAATGTTCTTCACTGGGTAATCATGAAAAAAATGAATACACAAGAATATTGTCACAATGAATTAAATTTGATTTCGAATTGAATTGGTTTCGAACGCGATCATCGACACTTTCCATTTTTTTCACTTCAAGTGATACGCCAAACTGACAAGTGGAAAACTGTGAATAATCTCAATAAGTGTCCAGACAGTATCTTTTGTCAAGAGATATATATAATAAGAAGAATAAAAGGAGAAGTTTTTCGCGGGTAACTCAATCTCCATGATCTACTTTTCTTTTCCACAGATCGAAGGCTTCGTATCGGAAAAAGTTATATATACTTTGGCGATGTTGCGATATGTATACGACAGTTACACGGTCTCCATAGCAGATACTAACGCCGTCCTGGACTGTTTAAACAATGTTGCCGATTATGATGAATTCGTCAAGGCAACATCTTACGTACTTTTGGAAACTACAGAGTGCCTGGCTTCGGCATAGGTGAAAGAAGAACGATAATATAAGCATCGTTCATCACTATACCTCTGCGCATATGTTTGGACGAAATATGTAGAAAAAATATTTGCCATTGTGAAAATTTTATCAGCAATACTTCGTTTCCTGATGTTTTAGTGATTTACTAAAAATCACGCTCATAATTGATTTATCATTGTCTGTTCGTGATGTACGATATTGGTGTAATCTTCATTAAAAACAATAATAATAATAACCATTGAAAACGCAATATGTTGTTAAATACGGAAATGTATATTTTTCTTCGTAATCGATTTTTAAATAAATAACGATATGAACAAAGTTTTAATTGCATCAAACTCCCACTCGGCCCGTTGTCAGAGCAGCGTAGAAATATCTTGGACGTTCGGTCGATCGCAGCGCCATCCCTGCCTGCACTTTTGTCGACGTTTATACCACCGAATCCCTGGAGATAGGCATAATCTCATAAAGGTTTTGCCAGGAAGCTTAAATTCCATGGTGGGAGCTATTTTTCGATCTTTTAGGTGCTGCTACGCGTCGCTGTAGGAAAGGAAAGTGCTTTCCCCCTTGCCTCGTCTTGCTGTGGCATTTTCGTCTCTTTTGTGGCATTATTGACGAATAACCGTAATTTAAAATACTATACCAGATGTAGACAATATCAGGTCGATGAGCCAAGCAGTCAAACCATGCTAAAGATCTTCTCGCGTTATTAAAAACACAATATCGTTCATATTCATTTCCGCCGTTTAAGTAAAAAAAATTATGCAGATTATACGGCAATTAGGTAAATAAACTGTAGCCAAATGACATATCGCTGCGATCAAGACGGAAAAATACGAAAGGGCTTTTTCGCTCTTCGTCGCACCCGAATTCGTTTTGCCGTCACGCACCAAGCGGTAGAAATCGGAATGAAAACGGTCCACGCTAAGGTGCATACCCCCACTGCCGTTACTGTCGAATCTGTGTAAGAGCGCCGTCTAGGTTCCATGCTAGCCTCCGTGCCCCTCGCGACGACCGCCATCTTTTTGCACTCGACTCTCGACTAGGTACGACGTCCCGTCGGAGCACGCACTTCTTTTTTTTCTTCTTTCGTCTCGAAACTGAAGTTTCTCAGGGTACTAACCATTGAATCGTTTTCCTCAGGTCAAGAAGTATCAAAACCGCCAAAATGGTTGCCCAAAAGAAGCAGGTACGTTATTTTTTCTTGCTACATCGATACACGACCACGTGGTCACATAACCTCACTTTCATTCTCGCTACCCGATTCTTCTCGACGAATTTGTCATTTTTCCTCCAATCTTTTAAAATCAACATGAATTTCGATTATCTGATCGCCTGTTTATTACTCTCCAACAGAAAAAGGCTATGGAGAGCATCAACTCCAGGCTCGCTCTCGTCATGAAATCTGGAAAATACGTGCTGGGCTACAAGCAAACCCTCAAGTCGCTGAGACAGGGAAAAGCCAAACTGGTCATCATCGCCAACAACACACCTCCGCTTAGGTGAGACTGAGATGTAGTACTCCTTCACCGGTTGTACGATCCGAAGCTTAACGAATGTCGAATGAGTACCAGTGACGGGCAAAGTCTGTGATAGAATTAATATCGACATATACTCGCGAAATTTGCAACAAACACATTTTCAAATTCCCAGGTTGAATTGGCACATTACCTCTTTTTCTGATCAGTGGATTAGAATGTGAAATTTTTTGATTTACAGATATTCATACATAATTTCGCCACATTTTTTTTTTATTGAGTAATCAGATGAGCTATCACTGATCTTTAATGAAACATCAGTAAAGCTATCTGAAAAAAATGTTACTGCAGGTCAGAGTGCACATTAGAAATGATACGAAAAAAGTTCTTTCAGTGTAAAAATACAACTTCAGTGTAATTCCAATAATTATGAAACTATTAAGTTCTAAAACAAAGTGACAAATTTGAAAGTGGTTCTAAAATTTGGCAAATATTCGTAAAATGTTCGAATTGCAAACTGATTGATCAGACAAACTTGAGAATATTTCAAAAAAGGTACGACGCCAATAAAGGCGCCGATTACCAAAATTGGATTTGATGAAACGCGTAGACTCTGCCCTCGATCACTCGTAACCCGATCGTACAGCAAAGGAGTCCTACGGAGTAGTCTCGTGTTCGTGTGCTCGTAAGTGCACCGGGCGACTCTTCGTGAAACATTGAAACGCCCTTGTATCTTTACCCGCCGCGTTCTCTTTCCGCCACGTCGACAGAAAATCGGAGATCGAGTATTACGCGATGTTGGCGAAAACTGGAGTCCATCATTACACGGGAAACAACATTGAGCTCGGCACAGCCTGCGGTAAATACTTCCGCGTCTGTACACTCTCGATCACGGATCCTGGCAATTCGGATATCATCAAATCCATGCCAACCGGCGACCAGGCGTAAATTACTTTTGTATACGTGACTAAATAAATTTTACGAAAAACTAAATTGCATTGATCAGTTGTTTCCGGGTTAATTAATTCGCCCGCCGAATTAAAATTGAATTATTTACATAGCCGGTGTTTTTACGTGGAGCAGCTGATAAAAACTATTCCTTTTTCATATTCTTTTAAAATCCAATTTACAGAGTAGTCTGTAATCACGCAATGAACAAAAAGCGACACGTATTCTAATCAAGTGTTCGTATTAACGTTAATATTAAACATTGAGAATAATGAAAAGAAGAATCAACCAATTTTTCACCATTTAATTCAGTTACGAAAACTTCATTTCCAATTTATTTCAACAGTTAACTAAGAATCGTTCCTCAAGCACTGTGCACCTAAGCCACGTTTTGATCCGTCCCATGGCAGAAAAACTTCCATCGTCGTAAATCGGCTTAATTGATAAATTTTCTATGTGTTCAATTTGCGTGATTAAACAGCTACAATTAATAGAAGTTACGAAATTCCTAGGGCTATAATATTTCAAATTTGATGAAATTATTTGTATGTCGGATGACTGAAATTCGAAGCAAATAGGTTATTTGAATTTAATTATATTGCCAAATTTGTTTTTTTTTTAATTGGAAATATTATCCTGGTCCCTTTCTGGCTACACTAGGACGCAATGTCAGTCTTTAGATTGAACAATGTCTCGCAATAAAAAAATGACTGTCTCCTCTGTCCCAAGTTCATCGAAGTTTCGCATCAATTTCATCGCTCGAAGGATATGTCTTTTTGTACCAAAACTTTATTCTTTTGGCAAGATAATGCAACAAATCGCGGTGAAATGTTCACGCTTGTTTTTTGGCCGTTTGCGTTGACGGAGTGCCGAGCACTTTGCGCCTTTGCGCAAACATGTGAAGATACATCTGCGGGAAAACTGTAAGGAGAAAGTAACGCGTGAGAAATTGACTGATGAAATTCTTGTTCATCGAGAAATCAAAGGGTGACGAAAGACGTACGTGGTATGTACAGCAGCATCACCGAGATGAGGAAGTATCGGTAGCTGAAAGTGAAGTTCCAGGAATTCGGGAGCGCGTAACTCCAAGCCTCCGGATAGTCCCTCGCGTATAGCTGGGCCCAGTAGAAACAGAGCAGCTCTCCGGTTACGCCGATAGGGTAGAGAGCTATGAAAGTAGTATATCTGTACGACAAAAATAATAATACCATACACAATAGAATTGAATTTCAAACATCAATATATAATTAAAATAATTGCTAACGGAAAAGAAGAGCATAATAAAAATCACTGCATTCGTTATGTCTATTTTTCTTTGTATTTATCAGCATCTCAACCACATTTTCATAAAAGTCTCAAATTGCAAAGATTTGTTTATCTCGTCTATACACGACTAAAAATCTGTGCATAACAAAACTAAATACAAAATCAAGAAAGGAAAAACGTAATGTATAACCAAGTAGATACAAGATCGTCTAAGAAAATGTAGGTTATTTCTAATATAATGACTACAGTAATGAATGCAATGCAATCACTGTTTCCTTTGGTGGAAAAATTAACGAGTGCTGTTTTGATTATTATTAATATTATTAAAATACTGGGAACATCAAATTTATTTTGAAGTAACCATTTATAAATTATTACTATCATTGCAATTCTCATGAAATGTTTATTGTCTGATAATTAACATTGTTTGTTAATATTTCTGGAAAAATCAATGACTGCTTTTTTGTTTATATCTATTTAAAAAATTAATTATTACTTCTACGACCATTATTATAACAATGGTTTTCAAATTATTTTACAAGTAAGCATTGCTGTTCACCTGAGCCAAATGATGAAGTGTGGAATGACGCCCATTAAGCTTCCAAAGTAATAAGAGTATCTTATAATTTCCGTGACCGACCAAGCGAGCAAAGCAATGGGAAGACCCGGCGAGGCGGCCGCATAGTCGAGAGGCGTCGCCAGCAACACTCCGCATACGACCATGACTCTGCTGAGCACTTGGAACGTCGTGATCACAGGATTGGAACGCACTAGGCCAACAGCGGCGTGCAGGATCTGTGAAAGACAAAAGAAACTCTTCCGAGTAAAAACAAATTGGAGGAGGATATAGATTGAGGCATGAACTTTTGAATGGATCTTGCCTCCAGGACCGCCGCATTCTGGAAGACGATGACCGAAGTGCCAGCAACATCCCAGAGGCTCTTCCCGGTCATTTCAGGACCACCCTGGCCAGTCTGGTGCAAAACCAGCAGGTACAGGATCCAGCTCCATCTTAAAGAATGAATCAGTTCATTCGCTGATACTTGGATGGGTGGACGTTCGGTGACGACCATTCATCTGTATTTCTATAGAAACGGAAGTGCCGATCGTGACGAGCGAAAAGCTCTACCGGATGTAACATTTTTTGGACAAAAAGTACCGGAAACGCTTTCGTATTCGGAAATTCTCGATGACCGTAACTTACCCCAGAACGAGGATGAAATTGTAAGCTTTGAGGTAGAACTTCGCAAGAGTGCTGGGCTCCTGCGATTTACCGTTATCCTTGGCCGCCATAATAATCGAACGTGTCTCGTACCACCGCTTGACGAAATTCGACTGAGGTCCGGTCTTTCTCGTATATTTCCGAATAACGATAATGTGATGACTCGGCGAATGTCGAGGCCTACTTCCGTCGCCGTTCACTGATCGCCATTGTATTGCAATTATACTCGGCTCGTGTTATATGCATCAAGCATTTGCATAAGAGACGAATCCAAACGAGAAAGAGTGACAGAGAGAGAAACGTCGGGGTCGAGGTGCAACATCGAAAAAAACACACGTTTTGAAAACGGTCTACCGAGTTGTTTCGCCACAGGCGATGAGCTAGCCGTTAAAAAAAAACGGCGACGTCCCCCACTCTTTCCATGGATTCCCACTACCTCGGTACAGACGAGACCGGCGAAAACTCGATGACATTTTTTTGTTTCATTGAACGCATAAAAAATCGACTCTTGCGAAAGTAAAGATCATTAAGTTCGAAAGAACATTTTATGGGAGATAAATGTTTTGCCGAGATCATATGACGGCCAAGTGAGAACACATACACGCAAATTTCGAAAATAATTTACAGACGTACAGTAAACCACCTTTTCTTTGGTCTTTTGGCTTTAATCTTTATTCTTCGCGTTTCTTATTTCACATAAAAGTTCATTTTCTTTTAATTCTTGAAGTTAAAAAAGAAGTAAGAAATCATCGACCAAAATATGGTGAGGTTATGTCGACCTTGAACGATTAGAAACCCGAAATTTGTAACAATCCCACGGAAGGTAAAAGAATCACAAAATTCAAGTACACTGCAGAATTTCGCACGAAGTAAATGTGCAAATTTATTTGGTATGTACATGAGTTTTTCCATTTCAGCGTATCTCAGCAGGTATCGAATATTGCATAAATGTGTGAATAAGAAACGAAGCTTCGTCTTCTTCTTTTCCTTTAGGGCTGGCTCCGGTCTAGACTCCGATATTAAGTAACGAAGCAAATGAGGAGTTTCAAAGAGTACATGTTGTGATGCGGAAAATTGATAAATCTGTGTGTAGTTAACACATACACTGCGTACAAAGCGAGTTCCAGGTAAGGAATAAATGACACCCGACCCGCGCGAACCACGTGACCGCGCGGGATGCGGACCGACTATCGGACTATCGAAAGGCGTTCCAAGCCGGCTCACCAGACGCTGGCACCTTCGAATGTGTTTATCGCCATACTTATCGCCAACTTTTATCAAATTACGTTAAATCACGGCAACGTTTTTCGGGCACTCGTAATGCGCGGATAAGACACGGGAACGTGATTTTCATACGCGTGAATATTCGGCCGTTTTTTTTTTGTTTCATTTTATCAACGGAATCCTCGTAAACAAGGAGAACTAGTGACGATTTTTACGCATTACAAAATTATGCATTTATTAGTTCCAAAGAGGTTAGGAAGGCACGTGAATTTCGGAAATATCGCGTGGAACTTCGGTAGCTGCGGACGAGCACAGGGAGCACGAACAAACTGGACATGTGGTGCGTTCGTTCGTTGTTTATCGTTTGCCCGCCAACGAAATGCAATCGTGCAATATAGCGAGGAAGTCGAAGACGCGAAACGACGAAATTTGCCGATCGTCGCACTCGAATCGACCATCATCACTCACGGCATGCCCTATCCTGACAATTTTATCACAGCAAGGCGCGTCCAAGAAATCGTTCGCGAAAAAGTAAGTTTACGCGAGAGTATATCTCGAGGTGGAATGGGACCGCGAAACAGAACGCGCATGCGTACATACATATATGTATATTCGTATGAGGGTAGACGATCGTGTGAACAGGGGGACGATTCGCTTTGGTATTTTTGTTTCCCGGAATGTTCGCAGTTTTTAGTGTGCTATTCTGTCACTCGTAGCGCTAGTTCAGTTATGAGAAATCGAAACATCAAGGAATTCTTTATCTCCAGTGTACCGGAAATAGATTTATTCAATTAATCAGTGAATAACTACACTTTAATTCGATGTTTCCTTTGTCGCGTCAGGGCGTCGTACCAGCAACCACAGCGATAATCGGTGGAAAAATTCACGTCGGCCTAAGCGACGATCGTCTCGAGCAATTGGCAAAGTGCGCGACTCCAATCGACGAGCGCGCTCCTCGCGGCGAACCAACGAGAGCAACGAAATGCTCGAGGCGCGATATCGCCAGAGTGATAAGCGAGAAAACAAACGGTGGTACAACGGTTGGCGGTACGATGACGATAGCACGGATCGCTGGCATACGAATAATGGCAACCGGTGGAATTGGCGGTGTTCATCGCGGCGCCGAAAGTACTTTCGACATTAGCTCCGATCTCATCGAACTCGGACGCAATCGCGTGGCCGTCGTCTGCGCAGGCGTCAAGGCCATTCTAGACGTTCCAAAGACCCTCGAATATTTGGTTATTACACGATTCCTTTCTCGATAGAGATTCTAACGATTTTACCTTTTCGACACACCGGATGCATTATACGAGTTGACACGTATTATGTGATTGACCATTAACAAAAAATCTTTTTAATGAAAGTTTCGTACTTTAATTAAACGACAATAATGTTGTTGCTGACTTAGTCGTTCGCAAATGTCAAGGTCAATTCAAGGTGATTCGAAGGTCATGTGAACAAGATTTGATAGTCATTTCAAGATGACTCAATGGTTGTTTCAATAGGACTTCATAGCCATTGCAAGGTCGTTTCAAGATAAATTGAAGGTCATTTCGAGGTCAATCCAGGATTAGCTGAAGGTCATTCCTAAATTATTTACGGATCCGTTCATGGTTATTTCAAGGTCGTTTAAGGGTCATTTGAAGATTACTTGAAGGTCATTTTAAGATAATTTAAAGCTACGTTCAAGGTCATTTGAAGGTCATCGCAAGGGTAGTTGAGAGCTATCTGCGAATTTCAGCTATTTCAGTCGCTGAATCATTACGCGCAATCATTATCGATTATCTCTGATTTCCCGAAATCAGGAAACTCAAGGAGTTCCCGTGATAACGATTGGCGATACGGACAACTTTCCAGCATTCTACTGTCGCGCGACTTCCACGAAGAATCCCGTGAAATCTCCATTTCGCATTGCCGACACACTCGCCGCAGGGAACATTCTTTATGCTCAGGAGAATCTGGGTTTGGAAAACGGAATACTATTCGCAGTGCCGATACCGGAGGGTCAAGCCCTTGACCCGGAAACCGTCGAGATGACAATTCGCGAAGCTCTGACTATGGCGGAGCGAGAAGGAATTCGAGGAAAAAACGTCACGCCCTATCTACTGAAACAACTCAATCGACTGACTTCCGGCGGTTTCTTGAAAGCCAGTAAACCCATTTTTGTACATACCACCTCGGTACTAACAAATGTTCTCGTTTGATGCTAATACGTAACGCTTTTTTTCAGATCAGGCTCTGGTGGAGAACAATGCCCGGGTCGCCGCGGAAATAGCTCTGAAATTTGAAAGTTTGAGAAACGAATGTGGAAAAGGAAGTAGTTCGCCGATGGAACCAGGTCGAAAGCCATCAGCGAGTGATTTTCAAAATTCTGCGCCTGCTCCGGTGAGCCCTGAAATGGAGTCATGAAACCACGCGTGCAATATGAGGGTGTTCCGTCAATGTGAAGTCTTGGTTCATCCATTTTTTCTACCCCAGAACTCTGCACTGTACGAAAAAAAATCGATGATAACATTGAAAAAACGGCATGTCCGAACGGCATGTCATAATATTACACGACAAAATATCACAATCTTATTATTCTCGCCATGCGAGATTTTGTTTGGGTGGTTTTGCGTGCTTTTTTTAGGTTTATTTGTCCCTGGGGATTTTTAATCGTCGTGATGTTTCGTCGTGTGATGAGGTGACACGGAGATCAAAATTTGCATAATGTCAGAAATAAAACATCTCGAATGGCGGATCTTTTATTTCTGGAATTATGTGAAATTCGGGAACGCTTTTTTTTATGCAATGGATCCGATTAGATGGATGGATGCAAAGATCCGAAAATCCGACGTTTCCGATCAAGCTCAAATTTTGAATTACCCTTCCTTTAATTCGCTTTTTACGGAACACCCTACACATGCGATATTTGCATTTCCACGTTTCGTCAACACTCCAATTTACATGATTTTTTTTTCATCCTCTTGATCCCGATCGCAGGTAGTGATCGGCGGAGCAACGGTCGATACCGTCCTTCACACCGCTCATCCAACCATCACGGTAAATATTCACAAACTTTGGAATACGACTGTTAACCTTTTGTTTTTGTTTTTACGTTTTTATACTAAATAACCCATTTTTTTACTTATATTCTTTTCGCATATAGCAATCATAGTACGTATTGTATATCTATAATATAAATATACACACACGCACACGTATACAATAAAGTGGGTTCAAAAAAATAAATTCTCTCTTCGAAACAAACAAAAAAAAACTGCAAGACTGACCACGCGTGGAAAAACTCGATCATTTTTCTGATCCGCTTTGATTTGTCTCGTTCAGCGGTAATTTCGCTCTCTGCCTTCAAACTCTCGTTACAGACAATTGATATTTTCTCTCTTTTTCCCTTTCCGTTCCGAAAATCTTGCTTTTAACCTTTTTGTGATAATTTTTGCTTGTTGCTTAGATATTGAATAAGAAGCACGTTAAAGTGAATAACAATTAAATATTAAATTTAATTATTTGTTTCAATGTAATCACAAAAATGACTTTTTGGTTTTTCATAATTGAACTTTTTCACTTTTAAAAATAAAAACTTTTATTTAAACAAAATGTAGTATTTAATGTTTCTAAGTATTGAATATTTCGAAGATTTCAGATTTCAATTTTTGAAAATTTAATGTCTTTAAATTTTCAATAACGAAACATTTTTTATTTCGTTAAATCAATTCTGTTTATTACAAATGTCCAAATATCAAAAAGTTCTAAATCTTTGTAATTTTTTAAATAAAAAATTATTATTTTCCACGAACATTTAAAAAATGTATGAATTAAGAATTGAAAGTTCAGAGCTATTGTATTTTTCGAATAATTTATCCAGACCGTCGACCCTTTTTTGTGTTACTAGCTTTGAAACGTTGATGGACCAGCAGTCCGGATTTTCGATGTAAATCGAACGGTGAAAAAAGTGGTTACGATTCGCACAACTTGAGTCGCCTTCGAATTCACCGTAGTTATTCTATCTGATACTATCGAGAGTCGAATTTGCTTTTTTAATCCAGCTTGATGAATATATACAATGTGCGTGTGTATATAGACACAGTACACGAGTAACAGCATTAAGTTTTATGTACATAGAATTTAGGGATCATGGGAGCGGCGTAGTCCGGTGCGTTTTGTCAATATTGCGCGCTGATATGGAGGTTTTTTCACGAGTAGACAGAAAGAAAAAAAAATTGTGTTTCCCGAACGTCTTCGGTCACGCACGGTTACTCGTTTCTTTTTTTTTTTGGTTTCTTCACATTTAAAAAATCGCCACGACCTAGGAAACGTATTTCATGCGTAAAACGGAATAGTCGATGTTAAAAGTTATTTTTTCTTTTTTTCGTTTCATTTGCAGTATCTATGTACCGAAGCTCGCTTTACTCTTGATTGGCTCACGCTTATTTAGTCGTAAGCTCGCATCTATTTCGTTATCGAATATCATGGCGGCGACTCGTACACTCTTTTCACATACTCCGTTAACGAAAATGATAAAGTACGTAAAGGGAAAACGGCACTCAATTCCCACAATGCATATACAACATATTACAGATAAACATCACTTTCAGATTCAACGTATTATCCCTAGAAAAACTATAGTTCTCACTGAATTCTACTAGATTTTCCTAGTAGGGAACTAGAATTTGGTGTCAAATTACGACTCAACTTAATTTGTATAAAGTTATATAAACGACATTATTCGAATTTAAAAAAACGGATTAAATTCATTCGTTTCGTCGCAACTAGTTTTCCCTAGTGAAAAATAGTTATCACCGAATGCCTTTGTTTGAACTAAATTTTCCTAGGACGAAAATGAAATTCACTGTCGAATTTTAATGTTGAAATGTGAAATTTAGAATACTGAGTTGACTCGTTGGAACTAGTATTCCCTAGTAAAAAAGAGTTTTCGCTGAACGTCTCCGTTCCAACTAGATTTCCTTAGGAAGAAACTAGAATTCACTGAAATATTTCCACGTTGAAGATTCAATATTTAGAAACAGTTTTTAGAAACAATTGTAATTGATTCGTTTGGAAATAGTTGTCTCTTGATAGTAGTTCTAATCAACTCAACTTCTTTCATCACCATATTCTATGTTTCACTAGTACTCGACGAAGCCTTTCGAGACTAGGTTTCACTGGGGAAAAAACGCTTTCGAACTAAAACGAATTTTAATCGTAACGCGCAGACACACTTTGGTTAATCTATAATGTGATTTAGTATTCGGCAACAGCGACTATATAACGTACAATTGATCATCGCGCAAGACAAGTTTTAGCGTAACTGTAGTACAACTATCATCTTTTCGTAACAGGAAATTACCTCGCGGATTCACCGGGCGATTTATCAGCGTCCATAAACGACTCGACTCTTCCGGTCACCTCTCAGCTCGTTGTACGATTTTTTTTACATGAACCATGAAAAAAATTGTTCACCTCTCGTCGTGGAAAAAACTGTGGGTACGAAAAAACTCATGGTAAGTTTGAGCTTTGAAAATTGGTGGTTGGTCGGTTTTTTTAAGATTGAAGGAAATTAAGCAATTTCCGGCTTGTTTTGTATGGCAGAGAACATTATCGTGTTTTACCTATGAGTAGAATTACAGAGCTCAAACTTCCTGTGATTTTCTTGTCACTGACGTTTGAAGGGGCGAATTTTTTCATCCCCTATATAAAGGGGGCTCGAAGGGATCGAAAGATAAATCTATTCGCCTTGTATCAGTCTTTCACTTTTTAAAGAAAAAATTTGTATCGTTGTGTAATGCATTGGGTGCAATACAGAAAAGACTAACTAAACAGTAGAATCCGTGCTTTAGATTTTTCACGCAAAATTGAAAACGATTCGTTTAACTTTGGAGCAAAAACGAATTTCGACTCAAAGGGTCCGTCACTTAAGGCGAATCACCAAAGTAAAAAATACTTATACGATTCATATGCTTCCCGATTGCTTAAAAAAAAAAAGGAACCAGAGGTACGTTCCAGGAAAATAGAAAAAAACGTTCGGAAAGAAGAAATCGTTATCGTTGCATCGTCATGAAATAGATAAAATAAAACTGACAAGTGTACTGATAAAGAATTGCACCAACGTCGGTAGATTCGGACATTGATACTAGACGCCTGGATTTTCCTTCCGGAACTTACTTTTCCATTGTCCGTGGATTCTTTTTACATACATTGAAAAATCGTGAGCCATTGAATAGAAAATTCGAGTCGTTTATCGGCAACATTCCCATCCGCACTATATCACATTTTGCACACAGACTCGCACCCTTGCGCGCGCAATCATGGATGAACGCACGCACTTGCCACTTTAATTTATGAGCTAGACGCGATGAGACATCTGGCTTGCTATCTAAATTCTAATTTATCTGTTATCATGACAGTGAAACATGAAAGAACGCGTTCTTGCGCTCTCCATCTGCAAAAAAGTATAAGTAACACGAACAAACAATCGTCGTTTTTTTTCGTCGATTCTTCTCTTACTCTTTCCCTTCATACTTTTTGGTTGTCACGTTCGATCGATCTTGTCAAGGTGTCGATTCGTGTCGCAACGACCCGTCGGATTTAGTTGTTTAGTTCTTCAAGGATTTGATTTTGGAATAGCCACAGGCTGAGGGAAAGAAAATTTATTTATGGAACGTCGATCTACGGGACTGAGAGACGTGTCGAAATTCCTGCTCTGTGCTTCTCATCACAGATGAAAAAAATGCGAAATTCAGAACTTCTCCCTGAAACCTAAAGTAACTCTTGACCCAGTTTGATTTTGAAGAATAAATGGTCGGAGAAGCCAAACGAATACCAACAAAAACTATGGACGCGGTTTCAATTTGAGCAGACTTTTTTCCCACATTTGTATAATTTCAAATCAAAGAGTCGAATTCATGAAACTTCGCCACAGAATAACGTTTTTCGACCGGCTAGATTTCTGATAGCGTCGAGAGTTCAATGAATTTCTTATCGGTGAACCGAAGCGAAGTAACGGAACATCAAACGCGAAGAAACATTTTGGCAAAGTAGGTACGGTGATTGGTTCGGATAAGCGCGCTAAGCACTACATATCAAATTACACGACGAACAGGGAAAACGTGTACAGTACGGACACGCGTGCATACACACGGGATGGCTGTGGCGATCTAAAAACTACAAGATTATACGCATCTCGGCTTATTTACACAAGAGGGGAGATTTATTTTTTTTATATCTTTTTTCAATTTATGTCAGTTCGCTGGATTAACGCTGACAATGCTTTTATATGAATATACAGGGTGATTCGCAACTATGAGAAGTCCCTTGACGAACATGTAGTGACCTGTCGTTAGGAGCAAAAGGCTTTGCTTCTAAATGTCTTTTGACAAAAATTCGTTGAGATTTTCGGGCTGAAATTCCAAGGCTGGTTAAGGGGATGATATGAGAATTTCGAAAAACCGTTAATCGCTTGTGGAAATTGAAAACGGAGAAGGTACAAGTGTGGGATCTGTTATTGAAGGTACACTTACGGTAAGGATAGAACTGCTAGTGAAACTTTAGACGCATTTTTGAAGAAACTGTGAGTTTCGAAAGGTTGCGCGCGATTTCTCGACACTCGATGAACGGCTGACTCGAAATTGGGTATCCTCGTTCAGTGTAACAGTAGTTTAGTGTTCACCAGGGTACCGGCACGTCTTATCCCTCCTGCGTATTGAAATGCTATCCGTTTTGTTCCCACTTTTAGTTCTCCCTCTCGCCTGCACGTGGCACCAGTTATTCTCTTTCTATGTTGCGCAGGCGCGAGCTTCGAAAATATTACATTACGAACAGGGAGGTGGCACGTCGCGTTCCGCGTGTGAATTGAAATGCGAATTAAACTCTTCTTCATTAAAATGTGAAATACTGTAAAAAAATGCTTTAGCTCTCATTGTACAAGTTAGAGAGACACAGCAGTTTTATTCGATTTAGCAATGACCTTTTTGTAATGTTATTATTCAGTAACAAACAGGTCCTTTTTCATGTTTACCTCCATGATTGTTTGTCGCCACGACCATTAGTCAAAAGACCAATAGACGATAGACAATCAATTGATAGTAGATAAATATATAAGTCAATCAATGGTAGGATAATTAACGTGATACGCGTACGACATGGGTATCTCCCAATTACACGTGCGCGTGTGTATACATACATAACCGCTGCGCGCCACCACGCTTGTCAGAATACAACTAGCGCTACGAGTAGCAAAGTGAGACACTAAAAATAGCGGACATTTCGCACAGCAGAAATACTAGAGAGTACTAATATCCTGGCTTTCACCAACGTTTTCCACCTCAACTTTTTCTTCACTAGTTATTAACCTAGAACGATGTCAATTTTCCCCAAATGAACGAAAAAAAGATATTCAATCATTTGTCTCCCGGTGAAACACGATAACAAAAAACAACTCGGTCACGTCTTACCCAATATATTCAAATGAAAAAAAACGTTGTTTTTCGTTCCATATCAACCGACTGCGAAAATTCACACCGTCGAAATCCTCAAATATCCTTGACGAATCGTCGTCATCAATAATCTTTAATGAAGTTTGATACCCAAATGTTTTGATACATATAAATGACGAATGTTGTAAAATGTTTACGACAAATCGTTTTTCTAGTATTCACGCGACTTGTATGCTCACAAAAGGAAGTGTGCTAGTTCTGAATCATCCTGTACACGTATTTAGCCTCCGGTGAAACTTTAGCTTAAAAACTACAGCATAAAACTAGAAAAATTCATAGTCGAGTTTAGCGCGTCTCATTTTTTTTTGTTTCTTTATGCATATTTATATATTATATCTCACTCACGTGTATTTCTTCCATATGTCTCTCTCACTCTATCGCTCTCGCTGTCTCTCTTTGTAAGCAGGCACTATTCGAAGCTCCCTATCGTTTTTTTTGTTATCCATATCATATCGATGCTCCTTTCGCGCGTCGCGCTGCTTATCAGTCAACTAGTTTGTTTCGATTATTTTTTTTTAACTAATTAGTAGTAACTTCGAGCTTATAGGACGTTCGAGTAACGCACTTATACTGTAAACGGCTACACGACGTTCGTTTCTTGTTTAATTTCTTCTCTCGCTCTCACTTTCTCTCTCGTTATATATTTTTTTTTTTTGTTGGCGTTGGCCGTGCCAATCACACATTCAATTCATTTATTATCGCAATATACCCAGGCCGTAAATGCGCTTTCGAAGGGCGCCATTTTATTCTCTGTTTTAGGGATTTTTTTCGCTTGCAGAAACGCAGCGGATGGATGTCTCCCCGAAAAGAAAATGGGTCTTTTTTCTTAGAGATATTTCGTGAGTCGTTTCGGATAATCGAAAAGGACGCTCTCCGTTAGAAAAAAAAAGATATTCGGAACCTAAAAATAGACCTTTTTGCTATTGGGTTTGTTTGGGTTTGCTAGTGAAGTTTTGAAAAAACAAGAATATTACATTTTGTTGAAATCTGCTTTGTTTCCGAAAAGAAAATAAGTCTTCTTTTCTATGAGCAATTTTTATTTTTAATTTCTCGATTTTTCTCGCTATTATTGAAAATTTTGAAAAAATTCTGTGAATGAACAAGGACATTTTGCGTTTGGGCGCCTTTGGGCTTGTGAGTGAAATTGCAATAAAACCAGGGTTTTGTCAACTTTTTTATGGTCTTTGAAACCATAAAAACCTTTTTATTCACAAAATAAAATCAGAGTTTTTTTTTTAATATTCAGAAATGTTATTACATTTTCATAGTGTAAGGCTTTGTCGATTAATTTGCTTACTTGAGGGTGTTGCTTACTTTTTTCATTCTGTTAGGACTTGTGGATTAATTTAAACTTCGATTTTGTGTAGTTAAAAAATTGTTCTTTTATTGATTGATAATTTCAAAAAGTTGTCTGAACTTATCCAACCAAAGTGAATTTATTCTGATTACATGAAAATAATTTCTATGTTTTTTCTTAATTTCGATTCGTTCCATGTTTTTGGAACTGATTTTATTTTTGTTTTGGGTATGATCTTTATTCTTGTTTCCTTTACGGAAGAGCGTCATTTTTTTCCGACGTCTCTGAAGTGAATGCAAGAGTGACAACCAAGTATGAACGTGCACATTTTTTTCCGGGATGATCGTCATCTTCCGCGTTTACGCCTCGTGTTTTTCGTTAACTCGACTTCCGCCACCTGTCGGGGATAATCCAAAGCACTTTGTTCCAACTTCTTCGTACGCATTTGCGAGGTGTGAGCTCTCGTTAAGCTACCCGTTACCCACGATGGCTAAGCGTTATCGTTAGAAAAAAAAAAAACGAAAAAAGAAAAAGATGAACGATCGGAGAGATTTTCGTTGACTCGTTTTGTTTCGTCCTTATCGTTGCTTAGTCTCTCCCTCTCTCTCCGTCTTCAATTCTTTGCACGAAACAGGGGTTATTTTACTGCGCGTTTATGTCTCTTTTGCTCAATGCATTCGCGCACATATCGACAACTTTTCGTTTCCTCACTTTTTATACAATAAAAACATACAAAAAGTGTACGAAACCAAAAGTGTTTGAGAGGTTAGGCTGCTGTGGAAGTGTCAAAAGATCGTTGGTCTCTCGAGGCAACTCAAATTGAACGAGAAGATCGAAAGTATGGTCCGGTAAGAGATTATGATTGCGTATTAACGTAAACAAGTTATGATTACGTCGATAGAACGGCTGGTCAAACTTCAAACGCGTTTAAGGCCATGACGAACATCGACATAACCTCACAAATTTTCGAAATCCGCTTTCTCGGCGTCGATTAAGTTTACGGTGAAAAATCGAGCATCAGTCTTCGTAGAATTCATAGAGTCAGAAATAGATGCTTGAATTTTACGATAAAAATGTTTCGTTCTTGAGAAATAGCGATTTCAAAATTTCGACTATCTCTCTCGCTATGAGTTTTGGTAACGGTGTACAAGATTTTTCAATTTCTCCAATTTTTCGATTTTTCAATTTCACAAAAAAAAACTCGTTTTTGGTTTCCATCAACCCAGTGGCCAAAATCTAGTACACCGTTCAGGTTTAAAGATATCGAAATGTCCGAACGTTTATTCGATCTTGTTTACTCCTAGAACATTAATTTTTGTAAATACTGATATTCCGATCACCACAGTAGCTTAACCTCTCAACGTGTAAGCGTATAAGAGTATCGGTTCCGGTGGTCCTTGTTTTCTTGTTTCATTGTTTGTTCGTTTATTCTTACTTTATTTATTCTTCATCTTTGCCTTTATTTCATGACGTTTTGTTTGTTCCGTTTTGTTTACTTTTTTTCATTTTCTCCTTTTGTTTCTATACCTGTTAATTTTATTTGTTTTGCGGTACCCATCGCAATAAATTCGAGTAAGTTTGTTCGTTAAAGCAGCTCGAGAATGATCTCGGTCTCGATCGTATCGAGGTTGCCGCCTCGTCTAAGCACATAACGCTAATGCAAAAAGGACAGGTACTTGATTAAATGGCTATCTATACGTATGTCGGCGAACGACCCTACACGTTGTCGTTATGTATATGTACAGTCTGAATGCTTCTTTTTCTCCTTCTTCGTTTCCTTCATTTTTTTGGTTGTTTAAACATTCTTGTTTTTTTGTTCAGTGTTTTCACAAGTTCTTCTTTTTTTCTTTCAAAAAAGTATCCGACCTAAATTGCCGTGTACTCTCGGGAGAATTCTCGCGGGAGAATTGTCGCGCTTGTACAGATCGAGAAATCTTCAGATCGCGAGGACACTCGCGCGAGTCTCTAGTATCCTAAATTACATAGGAAGCCAAATTTTATTTTTCGCTCGGCCCGGTTGAAAAACGTATTTGCGCACTTTCGTCATTTTTTTTCTAACAAAAAAACCAACATGATTCGAAAATATAAAAAAAAAGATTGATAAATAATAAAATAAAGAACAAAATATTATATTAATATTCTTTTGATTAATACTTTAATGAACATTTTTTATTTCCAATACTTTCTTCACGAATTAAAGAAAAACTAGAAACAATGATTGAACATGTGATTTTTGTTTCTTTTCTTAATTCTAAATTAAACAAAAAATGAATTAACGATTTTTTATTCAATTATTTAACCATTATTCAATTTTTATTTTTGTAATAACGAAAAATATATATATTAATATTTTCTTCTTGATCTTTTAATATTAAATACAAAGAAACTAAATGTTCATTAATAATGCACTAAAAAGCAACAAATATTAATAAATGATAAAAATAATACAATGAATAATAAAATAAAGAACAAAATATATCATCTTAATAAAAATTTGCCGATTGTCAATATCGGTAAGAATTACAATTTTCAAATTACAGCGGTGCAAAATTTTCACGTTAAATAATTTTGAAAAAATTTCGTGGGCCGCCACTCCGATGTCTTTCTTATCAATTTTTTGTTTACACTTCCGAAAGTTTGTAACAATATCGAAAACAAGAATTAAATTTCATCACCGGTGCTGATTAGCATTATTGTTATAACGTTAATTAACAATATTAATATACATAATATTAATACTATTATATATATTATACAATATTTTTTTATATTATATATAATATTAATCAATATTATTAAATATTTATTATACATATTATATTATATATTTATCATATATATTTTCTTCATAATATTCATATATAATAATCAATATTTATAAACAAATAACAATTGTAAACAATGTAAACAATAATTCGTTTATAATATTAATCGCAACGAATAAATATCTCTCGCTGGAAATATCACGAAACGAAGAAAAAGAAAGAAGCTGTGCGCGAAATATATTTTTCTCCCGGCTGCAACAAGCGGATACGTTCGTGACGAATTTTTCGTTTCTCATCGTCCATCGTCTCGACTGGAAGCTGCGCTCCCAGTCTCGTATGGCTTTTCCCGTATGTACATTATTTGCGCGATTTTTATAGTTTTTTTTTTGTTTTCCTCTCTTCTCTATACGTCGTTCTATCGCAAATTACAGTACTCGTGTTAATGTGTGCGTGTGTGTGTATTTGTGTTTCCGCGTTGGAGTGCATGTGTTTTTTCCGCTTTACCCAGTGTGATTTCACTTTTTCTCCTATTTTTCGCTCCCTCGCGATTCTCTTTCTGGTTATATTTATTTTTTTTTTTTTTTTTCTTTTTTCCTCATCGGGTTTCGTGGCGGCGCGGGATTTCTTTAACGTGTACGCCTCTCTTGCTGGCAGTGTCG
>JAPYZJ010000135.1:0-67261 GCA_030522765.1 Ophioninae sp. B BG-2022a
TTTGAAATATTTTTTCTAGAATTTCATTTGTTTCTTTGATCCAATCTTTGTACTTCACGAGAAATTTTCCCGCTCCAGCAAGTGTTTTTTTAAAATCGTTTCTAAATTTTTATTTATTTTTTATTTTATTTTTTAAATTTTTGAAATATTTTTTCTAGAATTTCATTTGTTTATTTGATCCAATCTTTGTACTTCACGAGAAATTTTCCCGCTTCAGCAAGTGTTTTGTTTAATCGTTTCTAAATTTTTATTTATTTTTTATTTTATCTTTTAAATTTTTGAAATATTTTTTCTAGAATTTCATTTGTTTCTTTGATCCAATCTTTGTTTTAAAATCGTATCAAAATTTTCATTTATTTTTTATTTTATTTTTTTAATTTTTTAAATATTTTTTCTAGAATAAAAAATAAACTATTTACACTTTCATATATATTTATATATAATCTGAACAATTTGGATAAAAAGAATTTCAGTTCGTTTTATTAAATTTTGCACAAAGTAAAATTTGTTTTTTTTTTTTCGGCCTCTAAAGTGGTATTAGCCCTCAATGCCGTTGCGTTGCTTCGCCCCATGAAATAAATGTCTATACGCGGTATTGTGCCGATAACGGTACGTAGTTCTTACACGTGTGAATGCGTGTACGTTCGCGTGAACTACGTGTAATATTGTCCCTGTGACTTTCTCCCCGATAAGCCATTGCACGGTCTAGGCAACGAATCATCCGGAACATACTTTGCGCGCACGAGGAAAGTAACGTGTATCCTTGCTAAGAGCAAACGAGAGCCTCGTATCTAGGCTGAATTTATACGAGAAATTCCGTTCGAAAATATCCTGATCCTTATGGTTCCTTCCATCGGAAAGTTCCAATCAACCTGATGGAAACCATAAGATGAACAGTATCATCATAGCACGATCTTCGTCCATCTATCAAATTGGATTATCGATTTAAAATACTACAAGCACGGACTTCCGCATTAGAAAAAAAATTGATTTTTTTGTATCCTGTGATATAACAATTCAGAATTATTTAGAAATTATGTACTAATTCAGAAAATACGTGCAGATCGATCTCTGCAACGGAAAAATCAATAGTTTGCGATTTGATATAAACTAGGCAAAAAGCAGCAACTGTTAACAAAAATGGTGCGGTGACATCTGTTTCATAAAAAATATAAGCTACCGGACATTTAAAGCAGACATTATCGATTGAAGCGATAAATATTTAATCGAAACAAACCCAAACAAACAAACGACGTTTACAATTGTTTTCCGGACTAGCTTTACGAAATGACGGTTGGTAAGACGACTCGAGTCAAGCTGATTTCGTACTTCATTCTAGTACGCCGTTTTTTATCATAATAATTTAATACGGTTACTACCAACACTTCTCGAATAATTATTTTCCTATAATAAATATTATGTTTAATTGTATTGAATTTTATTATTTCAGACTTTAGAAAATTATAGATATACTGTTGACTAGTCAATTCGCAAGTGCTACCTTACATGGAATGCCTCGTGTATATCCTATGTATACTCCGTACGTAGTTATGTACTACGATCGTCTTTTACACACACACTTACACAAATGTAACAGGTAGACACATACACACATACATCGCTCGGTCGAGCACACTCGTCGATTACAGCCCTCACTCGTTACTACCTACAACGTACTTATGTTACTTTTTAAAACTGCTTATTGCTGTGATTACCTGCCGCATAATTTGCGCAGCAACAGTATTATATATATGTGTGTGAATTGTGTATATATATATGTGTGTGTTTATATATTTATAGAAATATCTATGTATATCGAAGGAATGGTGATATCGAGGACATCCGACATGGCCGTCCTTACAGAACACCGTCTCGATTAAAATCGGTAGGTAACCCCAGTCTTCAAAATCCAGCCAAAGCAAACCTTCACTCATTTTTATGGATTTTTGTATTCAAGTATTTAGTGCAATTGCAAGAAAGTCGATATCTCGAAAACGATAGCGCGTTGTCGAGAATACCTTCGTGGAACCTTTTAAGAAGTTAAAAGAGACGTTAAGAGTTCCTGAACGTCATCCTCTAGAATTGATGGAACGAAGACAACTAATGGAAAATCTTTGATAACCGATTCACATATATTTCGTATACAATTTTCGCAATAAATATAACAAGTCTAATATAACAATCGAAAGATTCTATTGGCTATAGCGTGACCTTACATGTTGAACATTGAGTCGATAATCAGGTCATTCCTGATCACTTCGAATACATATTGACAGTGCGTAATAAAGGTGAAACCGCGATACATGATTATATAGATTTATTAGATTATACATTTCCGCTTTGGGTTTCGAAATTGTAATTGTACGTAAATTTGACGGTGGCGACGTTGCAAAAAGAGAAAAAAACGTGCACGTCTTTACACTAGAGGAATTAGTTGATAGAACATCTTTGACGCGTAATCAGGGGCGTAACTAAACAACGCCACGATCGGTCACAATCAACGCGATACATGATTCGAGTAAAAAAATAATTTTATCGCGCTTTAATACTGGCAAGCGGAAAATTTTATCAAAACACGTCATTCTCACAGTGAAGTTTGTAGATAATTCGATTAAGGACAAAAAAAAAGGACAACCACGCTGATAAGATTGCAACTGACTAGAACTAGCTTGAAAGAGAAATGGGATGTTCGGTTCATCGGCCAATTTCATTTGAGCACGCATGCGTCATCTTTTGAGCGAATCGTCTTATGCAAATGTTTGATTGATTGCTATCATTGAGGCACGTCCCAACTTTCTCTGAAACACACAGTCGGTAGAGAGAGAGAGAGAGGAAAAAGAATCGAAATTTAACGTTAATACGAGTTTCCAATTAGCGAAATAATGGAAACGATCGTCTTACTAAGTTACACGCGTAGTTCAGCAGTTTCGAGTATCGTAAGAGGTAGAGACAAGAATGTGCGATTGACACGTTCCCTTTTCCGTGAGTACAAAAATACCGTTGATTTTCGTATACATCGCCTCCCCGAGGACAGAATAAATCATTGTCTCTTTTCATCTAGGAGGCCAGTCCTCGGTGCTTGCGCTTCATACGGGCGTAAGGACCAATTTCGGGATCCATTACGAAGTCGTATAGAACGGCGGTCCAAGAATCATGGTGTGGCAAGTTCTCGTAAAATTCGGACGCGATTCGTCGTACCTTCGTAGAAAAGGAATTTTTTTATTAAATTATTTATTAAATTTTATTGAATTATTAGTGAAATGTTATTTTGCTTCGAAAAGACTTTAGTTGGATAGAGAAAAAAATATATATGGAGAAGATTGGGCAAAAAATTGGCATTGTTTGACATTTGTAAGATTGACATTCTTATAACAGACCAAGGATGTCGCCAAGGCTGTTCCGGAAGTGGTAGCTAACACTGTTTAGAGAATCGAAACGATATATGCGAAATAATGAAAATTCTCGTGACGATTCGTATATAAAATGTTGCTATTTGACTGGAAGCTACGAGAACGATAGAAAAGTGATCCGTAGTTATCCAAATAAACCCAGTGGGTCATGTTTTGATCAATTTTCATATAAATTCTTTAATCTTTAAACTGCTTTCCAATTTTTTAAATAATTCGGTCTTGTATTAGACATTTTTTCGAAAGATTTAAATTATAAAACAAATTTATTGTTCTATATTTTTAATTATATATTTTGTTCTATAATTCATAATGGCGCCACCCACTCCCCCTTGACCGTAAACTGGCGATGCCCTTGTAACGCAGGAATCATTTTGCCAAGAAGGAAAGGAAATATACCTCGGGTAATCTGGATCCAGGTACAGATGGAAAATCGTGATGCTCGTTGTGGTAACCGACATTGAACGTAATGAAGTTCAACGGGCCGTAATAACTATAGGTTTCAAAACCTTTCTTGTACATGTAATGTTCAGATATAAAATGCCCGGCTACAGGATGTAAGCCCATTGCCATCACGGAACCACAGAGGAAATACACCAACACTTTACCACCTAAAAGAAAAAAAGAGACACATGATCGGAACTGATGTTAATCAATCGCTTGTATTATAAAACAAAGAGCTTTCCTCACCGAGGAAGTACCACACGATTCCGTTGAAGATCATCTGTATAACGAGGTTAACGTACTCGAGATTCGTCGGCGCCTTCGGATAAACTACTAGTGGTCGAAAAGCGTAGAAGAAAGGCTGGAGAAGAATCCAACAAAATTTTCCAAAAGTCGTGCAGAATAGTTTCGCTTCCAACAGAGTTGGTAAATCTGTGTCGATCTTTTCATCGCCCTGATACTGTTGAAACAAAAGAAAAATCGTATTGAAATTTAACAGAACAGAATTTTGCCACAGAACGGATCGTTTTGAAAACTAAGGGATAACCACATTGATCTTGCTTATTTGAAAGCTGCGACATTACGTTAGGCTGACATAAATTGCCTACCGTATAGTAGTTTTGTCAAAAATTATGTGGAACTTTTAAAAGCCAAACGCTACATTATTCACGAAAATATGACATTTTTATATGGATTTACTCTTTGTAGAAAATGTCCTGTTCCGATGATGATAAAATTTGCATCGCCGGAATACAATGATTGTTAATTTGTTGATTATTTGATTCAACTGTCATCCAAAACATTGTTTTGGAAATCAAGGTCAGAAATCTACAATAAGAATATGAATAAACGTTGGAGCAATGTTCACAAAACAAATTGGCAAAAAAAAAATTTCATAGGAAATAGTTAGTTATCTTGATCGAACGAAAAGCCATCGGTCTAAGCCTCACCCTGTGATGTTCCAGATGATATTTCTTGAAACTTATAGAAACAGGTAATCCTATTGGCAAGTTGGCGAAGAATCCAAATATCCTGTTAGCCATAGGCCTGGAATGTCCAAATGCGAGGCTGTGCGCTATTTCGTGAATAGCTGAAAAGTGACGAGAAAGGTTGTGACACAAAAGTATCATTGGTAGCTATGATCAAGGTATATCGTACAACGAAATATAATCCACTTACCTAACATGAGAGAATGGTTGATAACACCTCCAAAGCAAT
This sequence comes from Ophioninae sp. B BG-2022a, assembly GCA_030522765.1. Taxonomy (NCBI): domain Eukaryota; kingdom Metazoa; phylum Arthropoda; class Insecta; order Hymenoptera; family Ichneumonidae; species Ophioninae sp. B BG-2022a. Next base: position 5,070 of record JAPYZJ010000135.1, read on the forward strand.
ACGCCATCAGGAAAAGCATGGGGTAACTTAAGTCCTTGACTATGAACATTGAGACGAATTGAACAAGCACCATTCCTGTTACTACCCACTTGAAGTTTGGGTCGTATCCAAACAATTTTTTTATTTGTGGATATTTCGCTGCAACAATCAATGTCGTTGGCACAGTTTTTTGTTTTTCTTATCTATTCGAAGCAGCGCCAAGCGCTCCAAGCCTGTTTTAGTCATGGAATTATTCGGACCTCCAGAGTCGTATACATTCCAATCCTATCACGAAAACTAAAAATATTCTATGTGTCATCAAGATGGATGCAATAAATCCGTATGCTTTTAACGCAGCGTGGTAAACAGCTGTGCTTTTCATGAACGAAGCATAATTCCTATTGTGAAAATAATATGTTGCATTTGAAAAGCAAGAATAATATCCGCAAGGTTTTGTACCAAAACCCGCGAAAATTAAAAAAAATCGTGGTTTCATATTTTCTGAAGATGTACAAAGAAACATAACGGGTAATTCCATTTGAGTTCTATCTGAGAACGCGCTGTTTTCCTGAAAATCCTAACCAACTAGCAGACTTCGAAAATTTCGAGAATTAAATTGACCTTGTGCATGTCCTTAAGTGGTCAACTCCCAACCGGTAAGTGAACCGGAAATAAATATTACGTTCCTCGAATTGATCTTCCCGTGTGTCGTATCGTAACGTGGATAATCCACGGAACACGATACGAGGATTAATTTCTAACTTCGCAAGATTAATCGTCCATCGTATCGCGAATAATGAAAAATTGATTGCCGCCGGTTTATCGGTAGTAATGAAAAATGAATTGTTTGAAAGTCGCGACACGCATACTAACAGGAAATTCTTGAAACTCGAGGTTCGATTGGCTTCGCGTGCAATTGTAGGAAAACAAAAAAAAACAAAACGTCGATCGAGATAGTCCGAGTAAAAAGTAAATATCGTCCAACATTACCTAATATTAATTTTCTTCGTGAGGCGTGAGGTTCTTCGGTGTAAACCCATTCGAAGTCCGTTCGTGAAACTCGCTGTCCCATCGTCAATGAAGATGTGGATTTTTCCGGTTTAGCGACTGTCCAAAAGTGTCCGTTGAATAACAAAATTAATGGAGCGGAGCCGGTGTCTGGGAATTCAATTCGTTTACAAGCGACGTAAACTATGGCACATTTTGCACTGGCTTGTTCGACACTGCGAGTAGTTTACAAAGAGTGACGGAAGACGAGAGGTCAGCACTGACGTCCACCGGTCGTTTGTGGCGATTGTGGTGATTGAACGTGACTATGCTCGAACAATCGTTCCAATTTTATAGCTGTTGCTTTGATAGCGATATTGATGTTGAAAAAAATTTTTTAAAACTTCCGCGGTGATGTATCGCGCGTCTTTGAAATGTAAAAACACACCGCAGAAAGATTTTTTTCACAGGGAGTATTTTATCTCTGTTATCCGTCCGGGAAATAACGTGGCAACAGAATTCTTACCGGCCGTAAATATCGAATAAAAACCGGTCGTTGGGACTCGTGTAAGAGGAACGACACGTCGCACTACTCCACACATGAAAATTCGATTGTTTTTCGTCCACATATTTTCATTCTATCCCTTACCTACACGAGGCGCTAGTTACTTTGTGAGAATATTTGTACGCGCGTACAAATATATCGGCTCAGAATTTCACTACCAACTCCCCATCAAATATATGATATTCCGTCGTGGGACATCCTGTATTTCTTATATTAACGATTCGTAAAAAATACCGATTACTCAAATTGGGGGGGGGGGGGGCTAAGTCCGCGGCGGCACGCCATAACAGCTGGTCGCTCGTCACGCCGCCAGACGGCAGTTTGGGTCGCAGAATACTTGTCTTCAAGCCGTCCATAAGAACTATACTTCTATGTACGTCTGACTTCGTTGGTACTGTGCGCGGCACCGGTTATGCGTTTATTCGATCGTTTATGTTGAACAACACAATACAAGAGATGTACTTCCGTGTCGAAATTCAACTACGGTGCTCGAGATGTACGTGATTATTTTTTATAACACATTTCTAAATCGGTGCGCGAACTGCTGCGATCAATTTTCGATGAAACTTTGTCGCGCTGAAACAGATGCTTTGAAGTGATGTTTTGTTGCATCAATTCTTGGACATTAGGATAACAATGTGATTGACCGTGCGAATATATTATTTCGATATCAAATGATATATATTGTTTCTCTCTCCTGTCACTCTCGGTTAGTCCAATAATTCTATTATATCGATGGTTCAACCAAATGGACATAAACCAAAATATATATTAATAAACGAAGACACTACTCTTAATCTTCCATCGACTTTACGGTTTTTTCATCGCAATATGTTAGCTCTAAAGAAAGCGTATAATAGTCCACCAACTGTTTTCAACTCCCATAAACCGGAGCCTGATTGACGCATTCTCCTATTTTCCTCTCATATTTATTTAGTAATCATGGGGAGTTTATGATGTATAGTAATTATGGAAAATTAGAATGAAGCACGAGTATTTGTTGTTGCTGAAGATCGTTTGATATTCATACAAATGTTTAACCATTCCTCCAGGACACTACTAATTTCTCATACACGTATTTTTAATTCCTTGTCACTGCGCACGTATCTCTATTTTTCTAATGTCAACTTTCATTTACGTTTTTCTTTTCTGCCGAGTTCTCCGGTCGAACATTCAGTGAGTTGACAATTTTTTGCCTCGCTCATTGTCCAAATCTTTTTGTTACCGAAACATGACAGCAGTGAGTAAAGAGTTATGACATATGGTGACGACGCATCGGCAGGAGTCAACGATTAAAAAGCTCTGTTGAGCATTGCTCTCATTTTCTGTCATTTTCCTGATGCAATAACAAACCAGTGGATATTGCCGTTTGCATTACACCAGTCAAATATTTTCTAAAATTAATTTAGTTTTCTTATGCTTACTTTACGTTAACCGAATACTGGGGAAGAGTTGCTAATATCACACAGCTACTATATTATATTTCAATAATACGGTAGCTGACCTCCATTGACATACAGGGTAAAATTGGCAAATTCATAAACTTGAATGTAAATTGTAGCTGCCTGACTGCTATTATTTTCTCCACCTACCACATCGAACGCGTATTATTTCTAAATTTTGTTTATAATTTATGATTAGCTTTTTCGTATACATTTTCCTTTCATTCACATGAAACGAACAGTTTTCTTGCAGATGGTTTTTTTATGACTGACAGTCAACGAAATGTGACAACTATAAAATTCTTTAGAAGTGTGACTGCGGAGGGTTGAAAATTTTGATTCTGCATATTTACAACCGAATTCGCTAAACTTTATACTAAGAATTCTTAAGGGCACTTTTTTTTCACGATTTATTATTCATACGACAAACGAATGCGGAACGTTTATGCGATTGTTACAAACGACGCTGCAACAGATACAAACAAGTTTTGAAGGAGATAGGTTAGTGATGGAGGAGAAAAAATAAGGGACACTTTATGATTTTTTTGCGCAAACTACTTTATCGTTTACCCTGCTAAGCGATTATAGAAAATCCTTACGGAATACCATTCTAGAGTAACGTTCCACGCCTTCTTTTTTTGCATTACAACGACGCAGATTGTTCCTTTTTATCGTTTCACGAAGAAATGATAATTTGACAGTTTTGTGTTCGGTAACATTACAACTTCAGAAACGAACAACCAAAATGTTTCGTGGTTGCATTTTGTACGGAGGCTAAAAGTCTGGCATTCAAACAAACACTTGCATCAATGTACGCCTGTGACAAAGCACGCGCTGCTATGTATATTAACTATTCTTTGATTAAGTACAAAAGAACTCTCTTTTTTTTTCAGCACTCCTTGTTCTTCTACGGTCTATAGTGGGTCGTGAAGCTGAAGACATAAATATTCGTAGAATTGTGAAACCGTAACTTTGTATCGGAGACATGACGCGGGGGCTCGTGAAGAAAATTCGCAAACGCGCGATGTACATCCCATTTTTGGAGATAAACGGGTGATACACAAAGCCAAAAGCGAAGCACAATTCGAATCAGAAGTTAGTCCGCGACTTTTATCGTTGCGATTTCTTTTGGATTTTTTTCTCTTTTGCTTATTCAACAAACTTTCGAAGACGAGTCTTTCACGAGATCTCGTATCGGCTCTTTTCGTTCGCGCTCGTTTTTGCTCTCGATTATCGCTCAACATTCAAAGAACGTACAGTAAACTAAATTGCTAATATGTACATAAATAAAACGTACCGGTCGAACGTTACAAGTAAACAATATTCAACTACAGCCAAACATTGCGAACAATGGATTATTATACTCTCGAGGTGATGAAACAAAAAAAAATACACATTCGTGTAAAGTACGAGAGGGAAACACGATGACAATGCCAATGAATTCTAAAACTTCAATCAAGAATGTTTCATCTGCACGTACATTTCGCAATTAATATGAAAGTTGTAACGATTAGTACAATAGTATACCTCTCTGAGCAGTATCGTAATTGAGTTCCAGTTTCTTGTTTCACCGATAAACACAGTTTATCTTTATATCGCTTCGCAGATCTTCCGTTTTTCATATCACCTTTTCCAACCCTGTCGTAACTATTGAGATAGTTCGATCGCGGATCAAGGACTACAAATAGCCGAGTTAGCCGGGTGTTTTAAAATGCGTAACGCCTTTTTTCGTTTTCTCCTAGTCTCGTCGCGCCATTTACGAAATTCGTATAGTCGTGTACGGTGAGGTTTCTTCTTTTCTTTTTTTTTCCGAAGAATATACCGTTCCTACGATAACTCAATGATTTAATACTTAAAGTTCGACATCTACATCGATTTATGAGAACTAAAAGAGTTCGCAGTCCCGCACGTTTTTCGTATCTTCGCGATTAGTACCGATTGTTGCAAGAGCTATTCATTCTCATTTGGGTACGTTATAAAGAAAAAACATAGCATTCAAAGGACGCGGCTGAAGGAGGGGGGCGGGGGCAGAAGCAGAAATCTAATCCGTGATGGAGATCTGAGCAAATCCGATTAGCGCCTTATCATCCGGTATTTCGTTGGCTGCGTATCCCGAATTCTGTAAAAATGAACGGACCTTTGAAACGTGCTTTAAATTAAAAACCTTGAAGACGTTTAGCATTCGGGTAGTGAACATTTCTAAGAAAGCGTCGAATTCAAAGTTCAACCACTCGAGTACTTCCACCAGTAGTTACTGAAACGAACCTACTTTATCGCGACGTACTGACGTTAAAGTTTGCATTTTCCGGAAACAGCGAGAATGATTTTTCTTAAATTTGCCAAATTTACTTTCGTACATTTAAGGCACGAGAATCACGAAAATGGATTACTTAGAATTCTCATTCACCGATTTATAAAGAACTGCAATATTTAATTTCCGATGATAATAAAAATAAGAAATTGAAAAAATGATTCGTTGCGTTTGAACGATGCAAACTTCAAGCCCATCTTCACGTATCGCGTCGATCGTCTCGCTCACCAGGGAAAAAGTGACTGTACGAAGTTGTCCCGCGCTGTCGATGAGTTTTTGTAGGTTAGCGGCTATGACGACAATGTCTTTTCCGTCGACGAGTCCAGCACCAACGAGTTCCGCGGCGATTCCCTCCGCCGAATCAATGCCGACGGCGAATTCGAATCTAATGTCGTTTAGTTCACGTTTCTGATTCCTAAAAGATAAACGAAAAGGCAAGTGTGAAAAAAATAAATTTCCGTGTCGCGAGTTCGAAGCGAAAAACAATTTTTTGTAGGTAGGATGAAAGGAGTGGATTCGTACTGTGTTATATAGTCGAGGGTGAACTGGGTATCGGGTCGCCTGAAAAGGATCAACGAATTACAAGTTTTTTTTTTTTATCGGATCAATGAAGTGCCGGACGAACGAAACGTATGAATGAATATTTACCGGAGTCGGAGTACGAGATTGATCGGAACGTTTTGCTCTGCCACGGGTATGGCGACACGACTTGCCGCTGATTTCACTTGACCGTAGGATTCGTCACCGTCAGCGGCATCCTCTTCGCTGCTCACATTGTCAATCGTATTCACCGGCAATGCCTCCTTACCTTCCTCGCCACTCGAGGCTCCGCTATCTTCCTCTTCCGATGACCAAACCCATTCGCCTGTCACTGTTCTGTGCAATCGACCCGACGTTCCCGGTTGTCTCTTCGATGCCTTCGAAAAACCAAATCGAATCCATACACGATTAATCGCAACGACGAATTCAGATTATTTACAAAGTTGGAGTGTGCATCATTGGGGCGTTACGGAAATAATAACAAAATGTTTTATCCAAATATCCCTAGACAGATTTGAGCTAAGAAAAGCCTGTAAATGTTTTTCAATATTCACGTCCAGCAATTTGTCACCAGCCTGCCATATGTGCTTTAGCAATAGAAATATATAAATATATGAAGAACATATCAGTAAATATTATCAATAAATAAGGGTATCAATAAGAAATTAAGAAGTTGAGAAAATAAATTGTTGCCTTCCAACGATGTAAATTTCAACTCCATAAATATTATATTATATTATAATTTATAGTTTGTATACAGCTTTGATATTTGTCAGTTTTTACGGAACGTTCATTTTTTTTCATAAACCGATAGCATCGGACGCATAGTGAATTTACGATATTTTTTCGTATATATTTAATTCGTAGACTTTGAAGATTTACCTTTTGCACACGGGTTTCGAGGCTTGGTCCTATCGCCACTAACGTTTGTTGCAAGTACTTCTTGTCCTTCGCTTTTTTGAAGAACGGGTGTTTTAGCAGTTCGGTAGCAGTCGGTCTGAAAATCCAAAATTCAGAGGATTATACAACATTTTATATTATACAAATTCGATGGTGAAGCTGCGAGTTGTGCGACCTTCAAACAGCCCTAACCTATTTTCATGGAAGTTCACTTCCAGCATTTAAAATTTTCATAATTATAAGAATTGTTGATCTACCTCATGACAACTTTAACAGGCTGTTGATCAGATCCCAAAAAGATGGAAATTTGCATTATTAAAATTTATTAATATTTTTATTTCCTTAGTTTATTATTTTGCGAAACAAACATTTATGAGGGAAATGCGAGCAATTAAAGCGAAAAGTTCGTTGCGTGCAACCGTTTTAAAGTTCAATCTCATTCAGTAAGGTTGGCTCCTTTCCTCATTAATTGTTATGTAACATGTCCGCATTGGACCACGCAACGGAATGGGCTGCCGCAGTTTGGTACACGCGATTATAACATTTTATGAAACGCGCACCAATACGTTCAAAATAAAACCACGGTATTTCAGAAGTACGGTTAATGACCGGTGATTGTTCCAAATTAGTTGATCGATGAGAAAGGATATCTTGTCACTTGAGGAGAATTAACCGCGTTTCCTTTTTTTTTTTATCAAAAGGAAACACTTGCCCGTGAGGGCAATAATGTTTCTTGGAAGCGCTCATTCGATGCTATTTCCACGAGTTATTCAAGTTTGCATAATTGCAATTGAGCGTAGTTAGAATCGAGCAATAAAGAGCTTCTCACCGTTTCGTAGGATCCTTTTGAAGGCAGTCCACGATCATTTTGCGAAACGTTTTGCCGTACGCTTTGTATTGATCTTTGTCATCGGCAGCAGTGTCCAATGTTGGCGGATCGTTTTGCAGAGTTAGCATGAGTACCTTCATCGGCGGATACTTGTGATAAGGTGCGGTACCACTCGCCATTTCAATCGCTGTTATACCCAACGACCATATATCAGCCTTGAAATCGTAACCATGATCCTGCAGAAGTTCACATCCAAATTATAATAAATTTCACCACGTCGGATCAGGTTCGACAGATTTGAAAAAAATAAAATAAAATAAACTTATCTCGTACTCGCATATTGCTGTTATTGCGGGTTTTATTTTACTTTATTTTTCTGACTTATAAAATCGAATTCACAAGTTTTATCTGTACGTTAGCGAAATCGAAATCACCGTATGGCAAATCAATCGAGATAAAAAAATATCCTGTTGAACGCAGATTACGGTAATGAGAGATTTATATTTGAAAAAAGCAGCGGTGAGGTATCTGAATTTTTTTTTGTGACGCAGACGGACATAGTTTTGAAAGTCGTTAATTGACGAAGAACGAGAATGCTTTTGTGTGGAAACTCAACCAATGGATCTTATTGAAATCCAGGAAATAAGCGAGTATCTCGATTTTACGCACTGTGTACTCTGGAGATTGTTCAATTACGCTTCACCAGCCCTGTGAAAACAGGTTGTCTTTGAACAGTTGTTTTTGATGATCTTGCGAAACTTCAACATGATATGTCGCACTGCATTTAAATTAAAGCTACGATTGAATGAAAAAATTCTTCGAAGCAAGAAAGTGAGATGAGCAATTGTGTGAATATATTTAAAGACTCGTATGCGGACGTCATCTGCGTCTGGAAGACGAAACAATTCAGTGTCACGTCACTTCGGCGCATAAAAAAAATCAAATATTACACACGCATGAATAATCGTAAATCAGACGTTAATTAAGTGCCATGCGAAACGCAATACTGATCTAGCGTATGCGAGTATTGTTGTAAGTTATCAATTCATAAGCTTGCTTAATCATTGCAGTACAGGATGAGATAAATACACACGATTTTTAAAAAACCGAGCACTGCTCTCAGTGCATTCAAAAGCGTTATTGACTGAGAATGTGAAAAAGTAAAGAGAGAGCGACAGGGGAAAAAAGAATGAGATACAATTCAAAGGATTCATAGCCTTTTCAATGATTATTTCAAATGTGACATTTGAACAAACACAGAACTCGCAAGCTTAGAAATTGTAGTGCAACTTTCCTCTCTCACCTGCTCCATGACCTCGGGGGCCATCCAACAAGGTGTGCCCACAAATGTGTGACGAACTTTTTGCCTGCTCAGGTCTCGTCCCGTTGCAAGCCAAGCGCTAACACCGAAATCCGCTATTTGAACCGTACCGTCCTCACCGAGCAATATGTTCCCAGCTTTTATATCCCTGCAAGAAATATACACTATCAGACCCAAATTATTATTTAATATATCTTCAATACCACTATCATATGTTATAATTGCACCAGAACATATAGAAAAACACACAAGTGTGAGAAGAGATATAAAACCAAACAAACCCAAACAAAAGTGTGAGGAGGGTCCACGATTGCAAGAATTCGTGTAGAAAATCATTTATTCAAAACCGGAAATCGAAAAAAAAAAGTATTTATTTCACAAAAATGCAAAGTTCAACATCATTTTTAGACAATATATTCTCATCTCTGTATAGTGTTTGTGATGTTAACTAATACACGTTTTTAAGAATCATTTCCCATAGTTATTTCAAAAGAAAACTTTCTGGCTGGGCTCTATTAATACTAGACTACAAATGAATGTTGCGTTTTTACTTCAAAATTCACGTTTTACCTGTGAATCTGTCCATTACTGTGAAAATACTCGAGACCCTTGAGAACCTCTCGAAGTACAGTGGCTATTGTTGCTTCGTCGAAAACGCCATGTTTGCAGTTAGTCGTTCTCGTTTTGTGTTTTATAATGTCGAGTAAAGATCCACCTTCCAGAAGTCGCAGTACGAGCCAAAGCTCCTCCTTTACGACGAAGGATGTGTAATACGTGACGACGTTTTCGTGATTGCAGGACGACATTGCCTGAATCTCTTTCTGCATTGGAAAGCGCATATAAATCTTGTTATTTCGTCGCTGACAAACCTAATTTATGCATAAAAACTACACGATTTTGCATCAACGTACCAAAAGTTCGTCCATACTCGTATTCCATTTTTCCAAATTTATGCGTTTTATGGCACATTTTTCCTGGCGTGGTATGCAAAAGGCAGCGTGAACTACCGCGGTAGCACCGACTCCTGCAAATTCAATAAAAAAGGCTCGCAATATACATTTTGTATTTTTTTTTTTGGATTTTAGGTCTTTGGACAATCATTCAGGGTGAGAGACAATCGAGCAAGAACGGAAACGAGGCTCTTTTGTGTCAGAGGAAAATTTCAAGGTGATCCGGCTTGGCGAAATAAATTAAATAGATAAAATCATACGTGTTTGGGTATGCGGGACTGAGCTGTCAAGGGAGATTAAATCATGTCTGGATAAATGAACGAAAAACTAGCAAGGGAAGGTATTTCTCTAAAAATGATTGTTCGACTTGATAAACTTGCATCAGTCTTCGGTTTGATCATTTTTCTGATTTTGTGAGCACCAAAAATAACGTAACTTCTCCAGCAACAAAATATAAATAATATTTACATATTGTTTCAAAATTTGCGAAATATTCGATCGATCGTACTACTTGTCCACTGATAAATTATCGTAAGTTTTGCTATGACTTTCGTTGACGCGTGAATATGTCATAGAGCGAGAAGATTATTTTCATGACACAAATATTTCATTTCGGAAAAAATAAAAAAATAATAATAAAGGTAATACAGTGAAGATGCACGTGATTTGAGGAAATAGCACGACGTGCCCGCGAGAGGCTGTTTATTCGGGAGAGTGGGGAGGGGAACACGTAGACGTGACAATCAAGGGTTAACCGTTCGTAGGTGCTAACGAACGAAGAATGAACATGAGAAGTAACACCAGGTGAGAAAGGCGTTGTTCCGCCTGCACATTTCTCATCACTCGGCAAAGCCTATATTTTTTTTGTTCGTCTTCAGATCGAGAGAAATCAATTTCGTACCAATCGCAGAGATAATCGAGTTGTGTTTATTCAAGCGAGTAAAAAAAGCTTTCGAAATATTTTCTTTCTCGATATCTTTATTAGCACCGTTCACCCGTCTTATTGCACTGTTACTAACCGTCCCCACCACCAACCCGCGACTTTGAGGGAAAAAAAAATAGAGAAAAGTAATCCTCGTAATGAGGTTAGAAGCGCAAGATCGACCGGTCGAGGGAAACAAACGCGACTCGTTCGAGAAGCTCGTCGTTTTAACGTCAAAGAATAAACAATCGAACACGTTACGATGTTACGACAAGCACAATTTTTCTTTTCGTTTTTAGTGTTTTTTTTATGTAACACACGTATACACAGATGCACGCGCGCGCTCACATACACGCGAGGAACTGATTTCGCGCAACGTCAGAACGTGAGGATTCTTTTTAGGGTGGGAGTAGATGTGGAGCCGGCCGATGATTTTTTTTGTGCACCATGAAAACTTGATTGACACTTCGTGTATCCGTATAATCGCGATAATGGAAAAGTTATTTGAACAATTGAGGCTATCGTCGGAATATTTATCGGAATATTTACCGATAACCTCTTTGAGATCGTAGTCGTCTTTGGTGTTGGGCCAGCCCTGCACGACCGCGTTAGAGCTCGCAGACGCCATTTTATTTGCCAGTGCCGTACCACGACGCGAGTGCTTGGTGGTGATTTTGTTAATGCGGGGCGCTGTAGTTTCACGCGATGCCGGCAATCCAACTTTCGTTCTCGACTGCTGCTGATTGCAATTGTTGTTTACACCTTTTTTCACGCTGTTATCACGCCCCGTGAAACATGTCAATTCGTTGCTCTCTCGCGGTACGATGTTAAGCGCTAATTTTTCGCTCTTACTCCCGTTGTTGTTTGGGCTGCTCGTCCGTTTCGTTGTCGGTACGTGAACGCACTGATTCCCGGTCGTCGCGGCACCCGCGCCAGTCAGCGTCGTCGTCGTCGTGTTGCTGCTGCTGCTGCTCGAACGAAATGACTTTTGACGGAATATCCCAGGCGAGCACGACGGCAATACGTCCGGGGAGATTATTCTGAGGAGAGAACAAGAAAAACGGAAAAAGTATAGAAAATAAAAAGACGCGCAAATTAATTTATACGCGTTTGTAACAACAAACGCGATTCGACGCGATGACGTCGGATGACGTACGCGTTACGGAAGAAAGTCGAGTGTACGCATTGATAAAGTGTATACACTCTTGGATGTACGATAGGTTAGAGTGGGGCGAAGTGGAACACCTTTTTTTAACGGCTCATCCTCACCGCTTATTAGAAAGCACGATTCGAAAAAGAACCGATGGTCGGGCATTTTGGGATAGACTAGGAAAAACGTTTTCGGCCGTTCATCATTTTTTCAACGATTATTTGATCTGAGGTCAAACACCGTCGCACAACTATCAGAATTTTAATACGGAGTTTAGCGGAATTGCGTATACAAATTTTTTTTTTACTTTTCCTTTCGCAAAGATATCTTATGTATCAATTCCAGGAAATATTTTTTTCCACGAAATACCGCAATCTAGCCGACCAGAATGTAACAAAGATGGCGGCGTCTTCAGAAAAAAAACAAGCTCTCTTGCTGATATATGTCACACAGCTGCTTCGTTCATCTCAAAGACAAAACTGCCCGAGTTTCAGTTAAATTGGCCAAAGATTCTTATCTGCAAGAATTATTTGCAACGCCTGCTATCATTTTTCTTTAATCTTTCTTGACTATTTCGTGTCCGGAATTTACCGAATTCCTTTTAACCTAGCATGGTCGATCATTAGGAGGATGGGTGTGGTACTTCGTCACTCAACTTTTTTTTCTGAGCTTGCTGTAGTCAATATGTAAGTATGAAGCATTTTCAATAAAAATTTCATGAATCGTGTCGAAGAAGTGTGCGACTGTCGTACATTCCGATCGAAAGCGGAGCCTCATCATCTTCCGTTCTGTCGTTGAACCCGGAACCCTATAAATATCTCCAAGCGGCCGGATCCTCGATACACGACTCCAGATTTTGATAAATCTGGCGAGAATACAAATTGCGCAATTATATGCGAATAGCTCGGACCGCTATCCGGGACTTGATGGAAAGTTGTATCTCTTTCTGATCTGCAGCTCGAAAAAAAAGTCGTTGGAGCAAGGCTACGCGATGTTACACCAAGGTACACATCGTTGATAACAGACCGATAAAAATTTGAGGTCAACGCATTGTAGAGAAATTCGAGTTGCGCTATCGCACGAAAGAGTTCAATCGTTGTTCGAAGGAGAAGAGCGGAAGAGAGAGAAAGATACGATTTCTCCAGGTCTCGTTGAGATCACGGATCCGCTTCCATAAAAATGTACGATCAGCGGAAAAGCGGGAGACTGCATAGGAAACGAGTTACGGCAACGCCGTGCATCATTCCACTTGGCGTCTTCATCGTGATCGGTCCATCAGAAAATCGGACGCACGTTTGTACGTGCCACGTGTATGTTCGCTCTTTCTTTTTTTCCCGTGTTCGGACTCTTTCCTTGTACGTACAAGCGCTCGGACGCCCTTCTTTCATAAGGTAAAGACGAGATACGAAGCGAAGACGAAAGAACGTAGTACGCGGTAGAGTGAGGAAAAAAATACGTCGAAAAAAAGAAACTAGAGAAAAACGTATCTTGCCTTGGACTCGCCCCCTCTTCTTTTCCCCTCGACGCCCCCCCGACCCCCTTCCTATTCAGTGAGGGAATCGTACAGAGCGAAGCGATATTTTCATTCCGCAACTGTACGAAACTGAAAATCACATACTTCGGTCGTTTAACTTGAAAATTTTCTTAAAGTGCGAAGGTCAAAAAGATTGCGCGAGTAAGATCTTTGACTAAAAAATGGGGGAGAAGAACTTTCTTCGCGCTTGTTCGTTTGGCCGCTCGCGAGCGCCACGTGTCTGAATCCGATACATCGGCTTGTTCAGACGGATCGCGAAATCTTGATATTTAACAACATTGAGTGACGCGTACACGTTTCAAGGTACGTATGTACTTCCGTGGGATGGCAAGGCATTATTTAATCGCAGGTGAAACTTTAGAGATTTGTCGCGGGCGCTGTTTGTTGCAACTACAGATGACGTGCCATTCCTGCGTATTCGTTTTGGGAGTATGGTGTTTAGAGTTCAGAAGTTCGAATTCCACATTATTGAGCGTCCTCAAAATCGCCTAGACTAACTTTTTTCATTCAAAAGTTGCTGGTGGGTTGTGCACACGCGATGATATAACTCTGTATTTTCGTCATCTGGAATGTCCGCAATTTTTAGTGCCCTACTTTGCCACTAGCGGCGCTAGTTATGCTATGAGAACTTTACTCGCCCCTTGGCCTGTCATCCCCTTGGTTACGTACATGTATCAGTTTACTCGACAATAAAATGACCTCAACTCGGTGTCAACATTGAATTAACATGTGCAACGTGAATACGAAAGTAACATAAACTTCGAAAAATGAAGATAATTGGAAATCAGTTGATATTATCATTTATCAAAAGTTTGAATGAAATGTAACGGTGATGAAAATTTGTCATAGTTTTTCGAATGTCCTTCGATGTCGCCACATGTATTAGGTATATCGGAATGAAGTGTCGATTTTCTAACAGATGGCACTTTTCATAACCCACATGCGCAAATTTGTTAACAGCTGTCGTGTTTTGAAGCATTAATGGCCGTCGTCCAAGTTTGGTATGATTTCTATATGTATTCTTCTGAATATTTCGATTTATGAGCCAAATCTATATTGGCTTCATCAGATTATGACTTATTTAGCTCGATGGCACATCCGGTCGCTGAGCAGAACTTCGCTCATTGCAGAAATCGAAGAAATGAAAAATTGCTAGTTGGATCGCATCAAAACCTGAAATGTGTTTTCATTATGCTATTTATAAGTTGCCAAAAAATTGGGGTAGCTAACGATAGTCCATGAAATATCTTTAATCTAGTTTTTTAGTTTTGCGATTAATGACAGTAGAGTGACTACGTTGCGAAACATTTTTTTATCGCTGTTTTACGTTTTTCTCTTAAAGAACTTGAGCTATTTAAGTCCACATGCATAAATAGCGTTTTTTCGCGTCGATTTTAAAACCGAAAAAAGCAAACCTTTCGTGTTTTCGTAAAAGATCTACGAGCACGAATTTTCAAAAAATGAATCACGATGTGACTGAAGAAATGAAAAAATGAACGCTTTTTTGGTTTTTTAAAGATGCAAGCTTCAACGTCGTTTTGTTTCAAAGACTTTCAATGCAGACAAATACTTAAGAATTTCTCTTTCAATTTGACTCTATTTGTATTCGTCGTGGAGACTTTTTTGTCGGGGTCGAGACGTAGACGAACGAATACGTGCTGCGTCACGTAATGAGGTGGCGCCACGCACGGTTGATTTATCAATTTTTCTCTCGTACCCAATTATGCTTGTAATCGCGAATCCGTTGGCGCCGCCGCTGTCGCGAACAATATAATTGACGTACGACCCTCGCGATTATCCGCAACATCTGTACGAGAAACTTTCAACGCGCTTATCGGGATATTAAAAATACAAATACTCGAGCGTGTGTAAGACGCGGGCGCATGCGCGTGTGTGTGTACGAACACGAGCGTGCACGTATCGCGAAAAGACTCTTATCGTGTAATCCATCGTCATAATCCGTCACTACGTGTGACGTATTTCTGTCGACTAGGGAAGAACGTGCGAACTTTGTGAAAAAATTATATTTCTCGATTTTTTTTTCAATATCGTAGAAAGAACGAACGTTTCTCTATATTGCAAGACATTCGGTTGAATGTGTGTACGGATGAACATGTATCGCGGGCATTTCCCGACGAGTGTCGCTGCTGTCGATTTGGACCGATACGTTACGCGTATCGGTTCTTTCCAACTAGGCGAACTTTTTTTCTTCTCCAAAAGTTTTTTGGAACTTTTAAAAATCTCAGTAATGTGTTGCCACTTTACTGCAATCGCGCTAAATCTAGTATGTTCTTAGAGCATTCAGTACGACAGAGACACTAGACTTTGACAAGACGTCATAAACGACACGAGTGTTATATCTACCTTATCGACATTCGATCACTTCGAACGGCAAAATAATTTACGAAGAATATTGTTAATTCATATTTTCTTAATTAGTAATAATGACAACTAATTGAATACACGAATTTAGGAATGGCAAATTTCTACAGTCGATTAATTTCTTTTAGGTTATGAAGTAAGACACAAGTTGGATAGTAAAAGTTTCATTGTAAAAACGATGTTTCGTTACTCTTAGGTGAGAATCTATCCGACAATGTTGAAATTTATATCGATGAGAAAGATATGAAAAAAATCATTTTGTTTCTTTAAAGTGTCCACATTTCGTCTGATATATTTGAATTACGAAATACGACGAAACTTTTTCTCGCGCATTGGCGAGAGATCTTCAACGTAAGTCTGGAAAAACCGAAATCACAACAAAAATGTAAAAAAAAAAACAGAAAACGAAAAAGACTTTTTATAGCGTTCGAGCGATGTGAACTGCAATACGACTCGGCCCAAATACGATGAAACTTACGAACTTTCAGATCGTACCAAGATTCCAGTGGTAAAGCCAGAGAGCCCGTAGCGCCTCTTGTGGTCTACGCGTTAATCTGACAATTGTCCTTTTGTCTTATCAAACGATTTTTTTTGTTTTTTTTTTTGTGAATGTACGATGACGTTTGTGTGAATTACTCGTGTGAAACGTTGCGCACTACGGAACGAGAAAAAGAGAAAAAAAAAAATCAAACGAGCATCGCGATGTGACGCTGTACTGAGACAACCGCCTCGCGTGATCAATTATCAATCGAGCCGAATATCATCAGACCGCTGTTCAAGAGGCGGGCCAACGAAAACGAAACAAAGAAAGCTTCATCACTTTATTCTTCGTTTCATTAACATGCGCGCGTGTGTATGCCTGTATATATCTCTATATCTAGAATCACATGGTACGGGCATTTCTACTCTGAATTTATCTAGATCACGTGACGTCGAACCTTTCGATCTCAAAATCAATCGTACAGCCTCGAGTGTTATTAAACTTTCGAAACCCGACGGTGTCACGTTGCGTGTGCGTCTGTGTGTGTATATGCAGACGAACAGTCTTGCGTTCTATCAGGCTTGGCGGGGGGGGGATATTAAGTGTAGTAAAAAGAAATCCATTATTTTATGGAACCAGCCAGTTAATAACCTGTCACAAAAGTGTTTAGTACGAAATCTCATTTGCCTAACGCCATCTGGTGTGACTCGATCGTACTTGTACTACGCGAGATACAAACAACTAAAGCCATCTATCGGAAAAATCATGGATTTCGTTTTGCACCTAATACGTAAAAATACGAAAAAATAACTTGTCAAGACAATTTTTTGTGAAAAGAAACAACATTTTTTTCATTTCTCATAATCTAAACTATGAGTTTAAACTATGTACGTTTATACCTAAGTACGCGTAAAAAGTTGTACCTTAGGAACACACAATTATTCACGTTTGTGTATCGCTCGAGTGCTTAAAAACATGCTTTTATTGAATGAGATTTAAGTGCGCAACGAAAATGTTTATTTTGCAATTTCTCTATTTTTTTTTATCGATATCGTAAGTAAGATACCTCAATAATTATTCGAATCTTTATAGTGGTAATCTATCATTCAAATCTGAAGAATAATATTTCGCAAAATAATGGAACTAAGGGGAACAAAAATGAGAATAAAAATTTCATTGGATTGCAACGATAAGGTACTTGACCCAAACATCAGGTACCTGACCCATGTAAGCCCCGGTGCTTAATAAAGCCCACATTTTAAATATCCAAAACTACAAAGTCAAACGGATTGAGCTCTCATCGTCGAATGTCTAACTTTGAATGGCCGCAATTGCCAAAGCAACCGCCGCGCTGTGGCGAACCCAAACAAATTTGCAGTCGATAGACGGCAGCACGTGCGATCCCACGTATGTGTTTCTTCAATTTCGACGTACAAAAACTTTCGAAAACAAAAAATGTTTTCAATATTACTTAGTGAATCTTTATTTTAATTATATGTAGTGGTTTATCAGCACTGTACATGTTGTTATCAAAATTTAAGTTAAAAATTGAAGATTATTAATTTTTTAAATTTTTTTGTACGAAGTTACAACAGGTATGGCTTTATTAAGAACAGTGTTCTGAATAAGGCACAAAAGACCCTTTTTTTTAAAAAGGCTTATAGTTAATAGTGAACATTATTTTCTGAACCAAAATGACTCTTAATACGTTGATTATTGAATGAATGATTCAATACACTTTTTTTTTCGTTTTATTTCAACATTCATAGCTTTTTATTTATACTTAAAAACAATTTTGATTTATTGCAAAACCGTGCCATTCTACTTTAGTCGTCCGATCTCATGGCAGACGAGAAATAATTGTGTCGTAGCAATGGTTTCGTACGATGAACAGTATTTTTACTGTTCATGAGTCGAGAACCGTCCTCGACTCGAAAAATGGTGCGGATAAAACTTTTATATTTTTCGTTCGGCGAAGGACGAGAAAATTGGAAAGCATCGCTAAAGCTCCGAAAGCTTTCGATCGAAACGAGGCAAAGTGGGAGAGGAGGAATTAGTGATCGAGTGGAGTCGCAATGTATGTATGAGTACTTGAAAAAATAATAAAATCGAATGTGCTTGCATCAGACACAGCTCGACGCTCGTTCTGATTATCACAATAGCGGAATTCCCATTAATCTCGAAAAAGGCCGGAACTTGTGGCAGTCTAATCATCACCGTCGCTCGCACTCAGGTCGAAGCTTATCGCAAGTCCCTCTATTTGCAATGAGATCTCGCTGGGATTTTCACAGATTTTTTTCCAGTGGAAGAATTTGATTTTGTATTTTTTTTTTATTGCTACCCGGAAATGTCCTGGGTCGCTGTGTATAAAATGTCGCGGACAGCGGACCATCCTCTACAGTTGTCCATGACTGGACATCGAACTTCACGTTTGCCCTCGAAATTCAAATTTCTTTGAATTTACCCCTTCAGTGAAACGTAAAATAATACCTCGCGATGTATCTGTTGACAGTGAGTATATACGGAAAAAATATAATTCTCACTTCGAGTGGATCAGCCAACGTATTTTTGTACCATAGGCAAAAGATCATGTTTCTGTAATTTCGCACAATTGGCATACATGGTTTCTCGGTTAACTCCCTGAGACTCAGGATTGAAAAAATTGCTATTTGGATACACTGGTCTCTCGGCCGGAAACAGAATGTTGACCTACTGTGCTAATTCAAGCTAAAAATAAATATTTACTGTCTAACGCATAAGTAACTACCACTTATAATTCTCAATGGGGGGGACTGTTATCAGATGAATTATTGTTTTTAGCATATGTAAGTTATATGAAAGGAATATACAGGGTGTCCTACGTAAGAATGTCATCCTTGAAATGGGAAGTTGGGCGTAAAATTCTGGGTCGATTGATATAAGCATTTATGGTTCCCGGATCAACCCCTGAATTGTTATTAATTTTTAAAGGCAGCCAATCAGGCGCGCGCTTATAGCGGGCGTAGCCTCGAAATAATTATTATATTTAGACGTTTAGTGTTATATCGCAGGCCTATGTCGATAGATTTTTACACCTTAAGGACAAATCCACAATTTAATTTGCATTGAACTCTCCATTTCTCGGGAAAAATGTCGAAAAAATATTCTAGAAAGATTTTTCGCATTTTCCCAGTCTAATTTTGCACTTTTGCCAAAAAAAAATCGGGCGTATTCGTAATCAGCAGAAAATTTCCGATTAAATAGACTCTATTAAGAGTTTAAAAACGGAAAAAAATATTTTTCGACTTTCCCGGCCACTTTTCCGGAATCTCGAAAATCGCGAAATTTTAAAAGGTCGTAGGGTGAGCTTCTTATTAGCTATGGAGATTCATTCGGTGTGTTTGGAAAAGGTTTTTGCACAGAGCGGAGTGCCAAATCCTAAAGGAAAAAAAGTTATCGATCATTGAGTGAAAAAACTTTTTTTTGCTCTAAAATCCAAAAATATTTTGGATTTTTAATATTTGGTCTATTTGGTGTATTTTAATTCTCTGAGCACGAATTTACCATTAATTTCGCCCAAAACGCAAAACTTTCATAAAAAAATCGCGAAAATCGTGTTTTTTCGAAGTTTTGCACCTTGCACCTTGCACCTTTATTGTACACCTTTAAATGAGAATTTTGAAAAATGGTTCATCGTGTAAGGAAAATATGAAAGAATTCAGTGAGACAACATATTTATTGCACTCATTGAGTTGTCAACTTTGATAAAATGACGCTTACCTGCTTCGCCCAAGAACAAGAGAGGTTAAGAATCTCGTGTCTTGGAACTTCAGTTGTTCCTCGGGTACCGCAGAAATCGGATCTTTGGCGCTGAGAGGCCTACCGTTCTTCCGTTGCCTCATATTGCCTACAGTCCTGCAAACAAAAATTTCAATAGATCGTTGTACCACGTGTAACGAAAATCAGAGAATCTTTTTTCTGTGCTCTTTTTGCACGCCGGTATGCATTGCACATCGTTATTAGTATGCTGTTGGATCTCCCTTCATAGTTTTTCATCACGAATCACAGAAATAGAAAGATGATTGAAATATTTTTCTTTTACGCTTTTTATTATCGAAAGTTCAATTTTAACTCTGTTATTGAAAGTTAAATTTTTATTAAATAATTTTTTACATTTGTATTGTTAAACGGCAGAAAATATTCTTCACAATTTCTCTTTTTTTTTTACAATCCAACATTATATTTTGCAGATTCAAGTTTTATAGTCCAAAATAAGGATTCCAGAATGTCGGGTCTGAAATCACATCGCTGAACTCGCAACGAAGAGTTGCAGTACAAAAAAAAATGTTTTTTTTTTTGCATATTTCAGTCTCCGAAATATTCAAATATATGAAAAAAATTATAAGTAACGTGATAAAAACTTAATAAGCCAAAATCGAGATTTTTTGGGGAGGATGAAAATAATAAAAAGGTACATCTTACGCTACAAATAAATTCTCATTTTTTTCATTTGCCCTATGTATACTTTGTGTCCGAAAGTTGGGATAAAACAAATAGCAACGAATTTTTATTTCCAAAATCGAATTTGCAAAGCCCAAACAAACTGAAATTGATCTCAAGTTCACAATAATTTAATTTTCGTATGTAATACGATGTAGATTGTTTCTGAAGCTACAAATATAATCGAAACATTTTTTGATTGCGATTTGAATACATTTATTTCCGTTTGTTTTTTTTTTTCAAATAATTGGGTTGCCCAAAAACAGTCCAGTATTATTCGGGACGTGAAACTGAACGAATCTTCATGAAGTAGGATTGCGAAGCTCATCACGGACTTACGGAAATGTACACCTACGCACTGATATTACGAGCAATTAGCAATTGTCATTCTACCAACGTCAGAAATAACTCCGCTCTTTGTAATACGCAGAACCAAATTTCTAAGAGCCGGTTCCTTGTTCGATTATTATCGCCGCGACAAGCTTTGAAACAATAATAATGAGTAACGAATCGAGCGTCTGCGAAATGTTTCATCAGTCGAAATGTTTAAAACGTATATACAATAGAAATCGATCATAACGAAATTGAAGGGGCCAAGCAAAATGGACGTTATAGCCGATAGTTATAATGGGAACCACGTTTTTCTATTACCATTGTTCCCTATGGGGTCCGTCAGATAGCTGGTCCGTCAGATTTCGTCGTTCTATCCGATATGTCCTTGTAAGCCGACATTTCGGATAGGATAGATCTTGTTCGACCGTATATGTATACAGCTTTGGCCAAAAGTATCCTTCTAGCCTTTTCTATTCTGACAAGAAATTGAATATCTCGGCGAAAAAAAATCGTAAGTCTATTTACTAAACGGCATTTTGAAGAAGACAATTCCAGCTGTATTTTACTACTCTATTTTTATTTTTGATATTTTTTTTGGTGGCCGGTACATCGTTTTGAAAATGCTGATTTGCTGGATTTTCGAGCTTGGAAAAGAATTTATTTCTGCGATTAATATTCGGAATAATTATAATATTTATAACAATGACTAGTAATTATATTAATATTAATAATAATTATGTGGAAAAATTTCAATGAATACAATTAATTCATTGCTCAGTTAATCAGTTAACTGGTATTGTGAATTATAGTAAAATTTCGTCGTGAATAGAAATCCAATATTAACCGCGGTTTTATCACTGTCACAGTGTATAAAAAAAACTTTTGTACGTTTGCGTTCACGAGGAATCGAAAAATGAATGCGGGAAAATCTTTGAAAAAAAAGAATTATGTCGCACGGACTAAATTTTGTTTTTCGGCCTGTTAAATCCGCTATGCAAGAAGGAAAGGAATTATTCAATTTGCATTCGTTGGTCGAAGCTGAAGGTTCAGGCTGCCCGTAACATTCTCTTTCACCGGGCGAACGGAATTCATGCAAAGAGAATTTAATTTTTTTTGCTCGCTGTTAATAATTCGTCTGCCTCAAGAGAATATCTCACATGCCTGGCAGAAGAAACTGGCGTAGTACAACGAAACGTTCGCTGCCTCGAAGCGTGTGGAATATTTCTAAATTGGCGGCCGGTCGATTGTCACCTAAATACCTAAATGGAATAATTGGAGCTGGATTGGCCTTACTCGCTATTTTTAGTCACTATCAAGGGGGGGTGGCCCCATCCTGTCATCTAAAAATAATCTGATATCACCGCTCTTCGTGGCTCAAATGTACAACATCGGGAGAGACGATGTTCCAATGAAAAATATCCGTACATATCCTTCGTTGCTTTCCTACAGGATAAAACGATCAAAAATCCGCACCGTATTCTTGTATCTACGTGAGAAAACCGTTCTCGCATCAATAATCAAATTCGCCTGATCAAAATCTTTCAAAAATTGGATATACGTGCCGGCGTTTTTACAAAGAGGAATAATTATTATCTTTTTTTGTGTAATTGATCCTAATTGGAAATACGTCCCGGCGTTTTTACAAAGAGTAATAATTGTTATTTTTTTTTTGTATAATTGATCGATGCAACAAACATACTAACCTATTGTTTCAATTAAATAAATCACAATTTTTAAATATCGCCCATTCCTTTAATTAAAAAAATTAAAATATATTTTCAGTTCAATTTTTTGTTCAATTTTATCAGTTGAAAAAGAGTACAGTTTTTTTTCGATACAGCAACAGTCGATTACGTTGAAAAATGAATTCTTTTCAATAGGCGTAATTTCGCCTTCACTGATTTCAACTACGAAATTGTCTATAATGCTTTTATATGTTCTTATTAGAAATTGATCTATTTTAATTTGCAAAAAAAAACTTGGAGCCGTAATAAAAATAAAGAAACGGGAAGTGAAAGAGAACTTCTACTTCAATCGATGGAATTAAGGAGAGACGTTTTTTTTTATGCATTGCCATTTTTGTTTCGTTTTTCATTGAATAACTTTTCATACATAGTTTCAACTGCTAAAATGTGGTTTTTCGGTATTGTATACGAGGAAAAAAACGTATTTGAGCGACGAAGACGAGCACAAGGACGGAGACATTCGCGAAGGATATTTACGTAGTTGTATTTAAATTTAGAATTCCGTAAAGTCTCCCTCCGGTTTATACTTATCTCGTCGACCCTAATTGCTCCTCAAACAGAAAGACAACTTACGCGATCCACATCTCACCGGCTTGACCTTTATACAGTGCGGGCATTTACTTTAGTCGAGCATTTATTTCACCGCGCTTCGATGACCATCGCCCGGTCAACGTCTCGCGTCTTTCATTGCCAATCAGGAGAAGATCGTTCCTTCGTCCGGAAATCATTTTCGAAAAAAATGTTCACGACGAACAAACATAGAGTTCACGCGATACCTCAATTTTTCCCGACAAGGGAAGTGTCGTGTGAACTATTTCAAACTTCGAGAAATATCATAACGTCCCT
Source organism: Ophioninae sp. B BG-2022a (assembly GCA_030522765.1). NCBI lineage: Eukaryota > Metazoa > Arthropoda > Insecta > Hymenoptera > Ichneumonidae > Ophioninae sp. B BG-2022a. The sequence goes on from JAPYZJ010000135.1 coordinate 28,766, forward strand.
GTCAGTCTAAAGTTTGCAGCGAAACGAATTTCTTTTTTCAGATTTTTATTTCCTCACTTTACAAAAATTTGTTTTTCTACAAATTCGTATTGAATATTTTTAAATCAGTCTTCTAAATATCTTTGAAGTATTTTCGAAAAGATTTTTGCGAAAAAGAAATCCAAAATTTGGCAAATTGTCGCTTTTGTTGTCGCTTTTGTTGTGGTCGATATTTCTACTCTTCTACGTACTGGAAATTTCTTTCCCGTTTATTTCTCTTCGAATTATGAAACTATTTCATTTGAGCGACGATATCTTCCAATCGAACATCCATCGATCGATCCGAAATATTGAATTTGGCATATTTGACTCAATTCGATTTTGCATTATCAACGAAGAAACAGCGTCTGTTCGTTCATAAAAACCGTAATTGTCAATTGATCATAACAGTAGCTGGAAAAACTGATTTAGATCACAAAAAACTATCCGTTTCACTGTACTTCATGAATTTTATGACATGCTCGAAATATCTACGAAAATCTTAACAAATCTTGGAAATGATGCGTGTCGAATTTCAAACTGAATACGCCGCAATTCTCTAACAAATCTGCAATGGGTTTATCAATCTATGATGCAACCGAAAGTATTACATTCTGCACCATTGAACCAGCCAATATTTCAATTGTAACAATTATTTCATGAAGTTCGTAACGTTGAAACGCAATGGAAATGATTGCTCATTGATTTTCAATTTTTTTTCACCTATTTTGGAACCACGAAAATTACGCTAACAATTTTTCGAATTCTCATTTAGTGATCTACAAACTAATTATACAATATATAATTTTAGGCAGTAATGAAAATAAGAAAATTTAAAGAAAAAGAAAACTATTGTTCTGGAAACAGATTCTCAAATGCATATCCATCGAAATATAAATAATAGAAAAACATTTTTTGTTATAACTCGATAGTAATGACGATTTCGTTTCCTTTCATAAATGATTTTATTACTCGGTAAGACTAGATAAAATGATATTTCAAGGAAATCGCTAAAAATAAAGCATCGCTGTTTGGCCTGTTAATTAACAGTCCCCTTGGCGTTACGAATGTGGGCTGATTGAATTAATCGATCAAATCGAATAATTCTCTGGGAGTGAAATCTATTTGTTCGCCGTTACGAGGCACTCTCTTAATTAACGGCGTTGCAATTTGCATACTTCGAATGCGAAGAAAATAATTTTTATTTTCAGTCGGTCAAATTTTCTTTCGCGAATTTGCGAGGGCATTCCCTCCCCCAAAGTGAGGCAAACATTTTTTGAATTATCATATACCGATCAGCAAAATCGTTAGCATTTGATTTTTAGTTATAATAACAATGTGAAAATGAAAGGAACGTGTGACCTTGAAATGTGCATTTTTGGAAGGCAACAAAAGGGCTTTTCCGTCAATACGTTAAATCTATTTAATCAATTTGTGTTGTGAAAATTGCTCCAACATTTTCATACATTCTTATGAAATATTTTGGATCTAAATTTTAAAAACTAAAAAGATTTTGGATAATAATTTAAGTAGAGGATTTAGAAAAATTGCTAAAAAAAAATTCGTTACGTTCGAACGATACAAATGTGAACATCGTAAAAAATTTCGGTGCGTCCTAATGATGAATCTAGGACTGAAAGTAGCCTCTCAAAATCAAAGAAAAAAATTTTCTTTCAAGCAGGTATCAACTCGGTTCGATAACAAATAAACTGACTGAAATTATCCTACCGAACAGTAAGTTGATTCTTGCTTGAATGTGTCAAGTCTCCAACTATTTTCTCATTGAACTAAACAAAACCCCTCGGGAATGAGCGCATGAGTGGATACTCGTGAATATACGGATGATGTCTGGAACGCGTCACGTGCCTTCCATCGAAACGTCTGAGGGCCGATAATGGCACGATTTATGATCTTCGCACTATTTGTTCAACTTGCCTCGGTCGTCTAGAGTGATCGATAATTCGAAGTACAATCGCTTAACCAAACGTATTTGCGTTCAGTGTATCTCACTCTGGCTTTTGAACTAACGATCACGGAAATTGTCACTCAAAATAAGTATTTTCATTCACGCATACACGTTTTTCATAAATATGTGGAAAAACATTTATTTATTTTTTTATTTGAAGCCAGAATATCCGCTCGAATAAGCTCCCCAAATCGAATCATTTTTATTATTTTCTATATATTTTTATATATTTTAGAAATTATTTTTGTTCAGTTTCAAATTCGAAATTTATGAACGAGAATTCAAAAATGATTGAGGGGTTTTGACGAAATTTGTAGGAGAGAAAATACGAGAAATTGGAAAATAATATCTTGTGAATTGTTTGTAAATCAACAATCTAAATGAAAATTAAAAAAATGTTCGGATGACGTTGGTAGCTAAAATTGGGATAAAGAATTATCGAAACTAAAAAAAAAGCAAATTTCTTATTGGAGCCGGACACACACACACTCCAAGTTCATTAGGTACGTTGAGATTTGGAATAATTAACTTATCCTGATTGGAATGGGTTCGGACCGCGAGTGAAAAAAAGGGTTTCGTTCGTAATTTTATTTTTGGGAATACTTCTTAGTCGAGGTGTTTTTAGGGTTCGTTTCACATTTTAATTTTTAGCCTTTACGAGAATGGGTTAATTAAAGCTGCGGGCGGTGTGTGGTCGAGGGTCAATTGCTCATTAAAACTCGTGAGCCAGCAAACGACTCTGTCAACGTTTCAGTGTCACGTATGCAAAGAAAAATAAGGAGAGAGAGAGAGAGAGAGAGAGAGAGAGAAAGAAAATCTGCGGAGATCGTCTCAGATTTAATTATCGATCAGATTGGTGAAACTTTCTCCAAAAATGTTCACTTTTTCCGGATTTATAAGCCCGTAGGTTCTCGAAAGTCCATACCGAAAGAAAAGAACGGAGGGTATTCTTGCAATACTTTTAATTAATCGAAGCAATAAAAAATAAAAAAAAAAAAGAACGACAAAGTACCTGTTGGATGTTGCACTCAAAGTTCCATTCCTACATAAATCGGCCGCCATAGCGTTCAATATTCGGTTTTGTTATTGCATTCACTCATCTCGGCGAATCTCGTTGGAATTTCCGGTCGAGACAAATTGACGGCTCTTCAACGTTCTCCACTCGTGGATAAAAAGCTAGAGCCCGTGAATAAAAAGCTCTTCTCGTAGGTTAAAAAAGAAACGAAAAATGTCCGTTCGTCCGAATTGATTTTCCACAAGCTTTGCTCGGGTCAAACTTTTTGGAAAAAGTCGTCCTTTTCCCGCGCTTTACCACTTCCCTCCCTTTCGCGATAACGAAGCAAAAAAAAGAGGGGATTGCTGCTCAAAAATCTCGATATCACCAGCGAACCAATACGAAAAAAAAAATTCAAAGAATCGCGGTTGTGACGGATCTACTACGAGAGAATCGTCAAGTAGGATCATCCTAAGTTCACCATCGACTGAACTATGTCAGACCAGGGGTATCTCCGTCAATTGGATAACTACCTAAGTTACAAAGAGAGAGAGAGAGAGAGAGAGAGAGAGAATCGACCACGCACTCGTGAAATACACGTAGTCGCTAATGTAGAAGCAAGTACAGACATGGTCTTTTTTTTTCCATGTGTACATATACGAGTTACATGTAGGTACTCCAATAACAAAACGTTTGCAGGCGGAACACTAGCTACTACGTGTGTACGTGTACGTGTACGTATATACACGTTTGCGATTCCCACTATTTCAATTCCTCACTAACGACTGTTTTGGCCGCATCGTCAATCACCATCCCGAATATTTCGATGATTTAAGGCGGACCTTTAGTTTCTCGGCTGTTTTTCTACGGCTTTTTCAATAATTTTTTACGGGCAAACCATCGAGATAATCGATCTCATTGTTTTTGCATAATCTTTATTAACATTTGAATAAGCTTTACAAATTTTTTGAAGTCAAAATATAGAATAGAATAAAAGTTATAGTGGCCGACAGGAAGACATTAAGTAAAAAAAAAGGTGCATGACGGTGACCAAGATTGCGGCTGTTCTGCTTATCTGAAATGAAAAAAACTAAACGGCATTTCAATCTTCATATTTAAGACTAGCGATTGAACTAGAGTGAATTCTAAATTACAAAAATTGACTTTTTTATACACTTTTGAAAATTACGATCTATTTTTTATTCATTTTTTTCTTAAGGTTTTCGCTCGTAGGAAAAAACATTTCGAAGCAATCGTGATGATCCTAGTTCAATCGCTGGCTTATTACATATTAAAGATTCTGTATAAATTTGAACAAGGTCGGTGCAGTAGTTTCTGAAATATCGTGGTTACCGTTTCGAAAAATTGTGTTTCGAAAAAAACGCGTTTGAAAGTTCGCGCATGTGATTTCTACTAACCGTACCTGCTCCGTTCCAGGGTCGCAACTTGTGAACCACTTCGAATACTGAAAAATCCTTTGGCACACATTCCCTACACATGCGTGTAGATATGATATAAGAAAAAAAAATCGATTTTTTCGACTCGAGAAACTAGAGGGCCGCCTTAGAGAGAACAGCGATGATAATATCAGCCGGTCAATAATGATGAGATTGACGTTGTAGTTGGTATCGTTGGGACGCAAGAAAATTAATATTTTTCTTCTTACTTTTCTTACAAATTTATTTCGGTAAACTTAAGCTACTGAAATCGTACGAAAGTTTACTCGAATTTTCATTAAACTAATTGGAACAATAAAAATCAGAAATTATTTTGAAAGTGATAATTTAAGTGCGTCACAACGATCCAAACTTCAAACCCACTGATGGGGTTGATTCTTGCATCATTAAAATGAAACGGATTTTTTTTTACTTTTTGGTTTTCATTATTCAAAATTATATTTTGTGTAATCAGATTGCCGATCGCTAAATCGAAATCTTACAATTCGTTGGCATGATTTTCGTGGTTCTAAAATGGATAAAGATATGTGGAAGATCACAATAAAATCATTTTTTATGTGTTTCAACGTAGCAAACTTCAACGCCATAAATAATGGCGAGTTTGCATCAAAATGCAATGGGAATGTAAATTTCATTTTTTTTCAGTTTCTTCGATCTCTTCAGCCAGATCCCTCGCTCTAGAAATCATAGGCCCCGTTGGAACGCAATAGGACTTCCGGAGTGAGACTTTCAGAAATAAAAAATGAATAAAAAAGGTCGTTGCGTTCCAACGATCCAAACTTCAACGTCATCCTTCGTTTCCTTATCAACGTTCCATTGATCACTGTCAAATCAAATCTTTGCAGCGTCGAAAATACCTCGAACGCCCCCCCCCCCCCATAAGTCGAATTAAATAAAAACAAAAGAAACTAAAACGTGATGATGCAATATTTCGTTCGCTGAAGTGTACACGATATAAGTGGAAGCACGAAAGAAGGATGTGACGTAGATGTCGTCGTAGCATAATGACATAATAATACGATAAAGTCCGATAAATCGAAGCGACATTGAATACAAGTGATAACAACGAGGTAGGGATGATATAGGCACTATAGACCATGCAATATCAATATGACATTCGGAATATGAATATGTGTGTCTGTATAAACGCTTTCCCCGTTATCAATTAGAATCACGTTACCCTATTCACAAAACTGAAAATGAGCAAACCAACAATCATTGCATGTTATACTTTCTTTTTAAAAACAGATACATAATGATGTCCGAATGCTTTGGCAGTTGGGTTCATTTTCGTGAATATATTTCACTGCCGGATTTGCCATGACTTTGAAGTTTCCATTGTTGGAATTTAACAAGTTTTTCTTATCAATTTCATCCAGCTGCTTTTCCAAGTTTGAACCAGAACGGTAACGCAAAATTTTTTTAGCGGTCAAGAACGACTTTGCTAAATTTCACTTAGTATAACGAAGAAAATAAAAAATTGCTAATTTTCTGCATTTCAAAGATGCAAACTCCAATTTATATCTGTCGTTTGAACATTCATGTAAAATGTCATTTTACTCACTTGGGCGTAGAACTGTTGCGACAATACGATATAACCATTTTTACGGTTGGCTGATGTCACTCGAGATTTACAACGTGCCTCGCGTAAAAAAAGCCGATCCGAATGAAAAGGTCGGCGTCTGTAAAATAGTCATCAGATTTCCGATCGAAAAAAATCGATATATTTCTCGATTGAACGCAACATATTTTCGGTTGACTGCCACCGATCAATTGTAAACGATTAGGTACTATTAGACCAGTCTCGAGATTGAGCTATCGGAATCGAGACAAATTGTAATATATCGAAGATCAACCGAATCCCCCAAACAACAAATCGACTTTCAACGATTTCCCGATGATGAATCTCGATAAACCGGAAATTCTAATTTGAACATGCGCGAGGGCTATCATTCTTTGTTCGCAGTTGAACATAAATTAGCGTCAAATGGGAGATGGGATTCTCGTACAGGGAGGATCGATGTGGCTGATACGTCGCAGTAACCGTTTTCTATTCTACTCGTATTATTCGATCATACACGATGCGCACTGTCGACAACACACGCGCACTGCTACACGCTCTCTCACCGAAAGGTTCAATCAAGCACGACCTTGCGAACCGGCTGACACTGATTTTCACGGGAAACTCTCGAGCAGCTTCCCAGAGTTGTTCTCTCCAACTCATTGACTCGTTAACGCGTTCACCGTCGTCTATAAGCGAACAATTTCATATGTATATCAAAATGCAGTGTTGTTTCCCACTCCAACCACTGACTTTTTTTTTCAATCGAATCGATCTCCCGATATCGTAGAAATCCTTTGATTGCTTTTGATAAAACATCTTAAGAAGAAGAGGCTATAAAATCTTTCATTCCATTACTCTCCAATACTCCCCCCTCCACGCCCTGCTTCTGTACGTAAGACGTTCGGTAGAATAATCGAAAGCTGCATTTTTTTCCACCAGCAGAAACTTTATCGCATCGATCTGTCGGAATACACGCGTCGTGTCTTTCCCTCGAGTCACAAAGAATGATCGTTGTTAGTAAACGTTTGCGCAGCGGCAAAAAGTTGAACCAAGCTTCCAGAAATGAGGAGTACCTTCAATACGGAATAAGATAACCTCACTTTTCGATAAGTTGCAGAAAATTTGGACGAGTAAACTTGGCATTTTCCGTGACAATAAATTTGTCGTTCCTAGAACGTTTGATACATTCGTCTCGGATAGCAGCTCGCTTTATTTGTCTTTCAGACCAAAGTCGATAATTTTTATCAACCACACCTCGTATGTCCATATTCATATACCAGCGATTCGGGGTTACGGGACAAGCGATTATTTCGTGCTGTGTTGGATAATATATTTCAGAGTGTGACAAGATCAGATGTAGAATCAGGGATAATCGTTTGCTAGATCGATCATGTGTATATACGTTTGACAGTTTCAAATATATTCGTGTGACTGGAGTGAAACTTACGATGTGTATTTTTGACTCGCAGCTAACATGTTTCTTCCGATGTCGTAGGTCACCCTCGACGCGCTTTTGCTCCTCGTTGCCTGCAAATCCCTTCACGCTTCAACTGCCCCAAAAAGATTCAATATAACGGAACTCATGGCGGAAATATTCTCGACGCCGGAATACCGTAAAGAAACGAGCGCGGGTCGCGACGATTCGCCGATAACCCGGGATACCTCGTATTTACCGGAGACCGATTATTTCGAGGAATACGAGGTGGAGCAAACGGATAATCAACTTGGACGAATGGACAGGCCTGATCGCAACTTGTTACCGGTCAGTCGTGAACGCAAGACGTTTACAATATAACAGAATGCTGCTTTGTTGCCAAACAAGCTGCGAACACGGGGTGGGAAACGATAGATCGCGGACGATTTTCGATGGATCGCACGGTCCATCGATTTTTCAAATGGTTGCTAGGGATTAGCATGAATTTCGACAATTGTCCAGATAAAACATTTTCATACCTCCATTTGTCTCTGAGTCGAACGTTTCCTTTATTTTTACCATTTTGAAGTACAGAATTGGATTTGCTCAAGGAGAGCCGGTGAAACGTGTATTTGATTGTTATTTCAGTCATAGAGGTTAGATAACCTTGGAGTTAATAAACTTGTACTTACTTTTATCACTTCGCAAAAAGTAAACACGGTTTGCCGTTTTTAGTCAAAGATACTAATTTCTGGAATGCAAATAGATCGGGATTCAGGTACGATTAACTTCCATACTTTATCACAATATTCCCAATGGCAGAACCTCCGATAGAGCCGACACATGTACGAACGCTACGCGGCGCTGATATCGTGCACAGAGCCAATACACCGGAAATCATTTTTGACACTCAAATTGTTCTTCTTTTGTTCACTAGGAATATCGAAATCTCTGTGAAATATTCACGCGGAAAGTACAGATGAACGACGCCGAATACGAATATCAGCCACCACATTATCACGAGGTTTTCTGCAAAAGTTATTCAATGTTCGATCAATCACCGAGAGTTCCCGTGAAACCAGCGAGACAGGTAAGCAAACACGATTTAAGATCGATCCTACTCCCGGAAGATTGTAGCCAACTCTGCGAAGAGCTGATGTTTCGTTTTGATGAATATTATTTTAGAAATGTGCGCATCCGGGTTTTCACTGCGTGCAAAGAAGTAGAACTCTCTTCATGGTTCGGCGTCTTTGGGAAGGAGAATGTTGGGAGCCATTCACCAAAGAAATTGCCAGCGGTTGTGATTGCATGTGGCCAGTTTCAAGCCTCGGCGATATATCTGCGCATTATTGACGAATTGACACTCGAAATTTGCATCATCGAACGAAACGATTGTATTATTGAATTTTTTTTATGTTCCTTTTCAACGACATATTTCACGAGTCGCACAAACTGCGCAAGGATTTCAATAAAATTTAAGAAAGCCTTGGTATGTTCGTTCATTTGAAAAATAAGAAGGTCACTTCTAACCCCTATTTATTGACACTTTTTAAATCGCAATTTACAAATAGTCGGGTGCACGTTTATATGTGTGTGTGTTTTATTGTAACGGTGTGAAAAAAAATAAATGGATTAAATTGAAAGCCGACGTAAAGCGAAGGTATCACTTCCAGGAGTTTGCTTTGTGCTTCGGTAAGAAGTAAAAGCCATCAGGAACTTTACCAAGCAACATCTCACTGAAATAATAGGAAAAAAAAAGTTCAGATTCGATCGCGAGATCAAGTAAATTTATATTGCCTCTATTAATACGCGCTCGTATTTTGTTGGTATCAATCACTCAGCATTGGTCGCTCCCAACCATATTTTGTCATGTATTGCAGATTGGCCGCAGCCAATCACTAATCATAATGGTATGCCCGACCGCGGCCAACCTGCTTCGCAAAACCCAACACTATAACATGCTAATTTGTTTGGCACCAACCACCCAATACAGATCGACTCTCTTCATATTGAGTAGTGTGTTGGGAGAATGGCCGCGGTCAACGAATAATACAAGATGATAATACTCACAATAATAATCTATCAACCTATCATTACACGATATAATATGATTAGTATCAGTTGGTTGATGCCGAATTGGAACATGTTATTACTCAACATACGCAACAAAGAGCAGAAAATTGGAAAAGATCGTCCTTTCATAGCATTCAAATATAACGATTAAATGCTTACGATATTTTAATCCAATCGGCACAATTGGAACTGGCCATCAGTGTTTCCATCTCGTCACGACCAGAGTAGTACGGTGGCCTCTCGTTTATCTTCTGCGGTGGTTTTTCCAATAATCCAACTGGTACATAACGATGCAAAAATGATATCCACTCAAGCATGAATCTTCTGGTTGTTTCGACGCCGCGGGTATCCGAGCCCCAATGCTCAAGGCCGTAATTCGTGTATTTTTTCAGTACATCAAATCTCTCGCTACTTCTCAGATCCAAGAGTTTCTTTTCCTTTATCTCCGTGAATATCCAAGGTTTTATCAATGCGCCACGTCCGATCGTTACGCCCTGAATCGATCGGTGTGTATCACGTACTCTCGCGTAATCCTCGTACGACAGTATATCACCGTTACCGAACACCGGTATTGGATCCGCTGCTTTTGCGCATCTCTCGATGTATTCCCAATCTGCTACTTTCGTGTACCTTTGCTCCCGCGAACGCCCGTGCACCTGTCAAAAAGGATAATTATTGTAGTCGGCGTCGATAGTTCTTATTTCTAATAGGGAACGTCTAGGCGAAAATGATTCATTCCAGGTTTCAACACGCGGCGAAAATCGATACTTCGTAAAGCCCTTAGTGTTTAAAGTTTTTTCACCTTTTTTTCAATCATCTTTGCTATTCCTCTAAAATAAGCATCTTTTAAATAACCCTGATTTGCAGGTTGTCACGGTAAATTCAGCCTTTTGTGTACATTTGGATAACGAGAAAATCAGTTGATGGGAAAAAGTACCGGGTATGCAATGACTCACCGTTATCATGGATGCTCCCCAGTCGCGAAACTTCGGCATCAAGGTATGAGCCACAGGCTTGTCCATGTAAACACCCATCCGTGTTTTTATCGTAAGAGGTATGTCCATAACATCGCTCATAGACTTTACAACGGTTTCGAGAACGTTCAATCGATTGAGCATACCGCTGCCACCGCCATTCTGATAAATCAGATCGATCGGACAACCGAGATTGAGATCGATGTAATCAATTTCGGCTTCTTGATTCAGCAATTGAGCGCATCTCGCCAACACTCCGGCGTTATTGCCGCAAACTTGAACACCGAAAATATCTTCGGTCTCGTGTCTCTTCACAAGTGCCCACTCCTCGTGTGCTCCCTTTAAAATATTCGGTGCAACTGCCATTTCACCACAAGTTATGTCAGCTCCGTATTCCTTGCAGATTCTTCTAAAAGGAAGATTACCAACGGTCGTCAAAGGGCTCAATAATATTTTGTCTCGCCAGTCGATTTTTTTTTTCTCGCAGGTTCTCAGAACTACGAGATCATGATCTGCCACTGGACCAATCCTTGGTTCATTTTCAATGCCCAGCACTTCCGGCGTTTCGATTCTCTCCGTTTTCTCCTGGTTCTCATTTTTGGGGCTACACTGTGATTGTTCTACTATTACACCATTGGTCAATGCCCTATCTCCCGGGATTGATTCATCCGATGAACTTTTCACTCCGTTTGCCATTAATGGGCCGGATTCATTGTTCGTTTGCATTTTATTCTTGTTTGCTCTCTTTCTGGAAGCGTCATTTGCTTTAACAATCTTTTCCGCTCTACAGAAATCATACTTGCGCTTGCGCAATAGGTCCTGAAGTACTTTGGATATTTGATTTTTCGTTGCCACAGGCTTCGTCTGATATTCCAGATACTTTTCTTTGTCCACAATGTTGTAGCCATCTTCGGTTAAATGCTTGCCGCCTACTCTGCAGGCCAAGCCCCGCTGACATCTACCGGATACATTGAAAAGGTAACACTCCTTCCCAATATCTTTCTCCTTTATCTTCAAGTACGCTTCTCTGTCGTGCATAAATGTACAACGCACATTGTTGCACTTCTTTTGAGGCTCATCCTTTGCTTGATCAACAAGCCACGGACATAGGTTTTGTTCTCTGGAGGCTTTGAATGGCGGCGGGCGTGCCTTGTTCTGGCCTCTCAATTTTTCTTGTCTTTCACCGCGTTTGGGCTTTTTGAACGGGGGTTCACCCACATTCGCAGGTATTTGGGTGCCAGACTCCGTGTCGCTGAGTACCTTCGATCGGTCGCTCAATGACAAACATTCCGCTGCGAGTTGCCTTACGTGGTCGCTGACAACGAATCTGAAGAACGAGAGCCGTTTATTATCTTTCAAAATTGCAATGTCCCGCCGTCAATAAACGAAAAGGATTTCGCAAATTCATTGTATTCTACACGACGGCGGTGGGTATCTTTTAATATGAATTTTGAGGTTATGGCGATGCCCTTATCTGTTTCTCACTTTTAATACGTGCCCGCAGAGTTAGCAATGTTTTTAGGGGGGAAGAGGATCTCCATTTAGACATTACTTACTCTGGCTTGATTTTGCATATTCCTTTTTGTTTGTCTGCAATGTTATCCGAAGGTAATGCGCTTACAACATTATCACCACAATCCGCCATGGTACGTCGTTTATTCGTAAGTCGCGGTCATCATGCAGCGCTGCATACGCCGAAAACAACGGAAACCGCGGTTTTTCGTCAGTTTTACGAATGCAGGAAAATAAAAAACGAACAACAATATCAAGAGATGCTAATCGACACAACAAAAGGATCTAGAATACTTTAATTTTCGTTGTAAAATTCAAATGTAATATTGTACGATATTGCGACAAGTGCTACGAATCATGTTCCATTTCCGGTTTTCTTCGTGACGTCGTACACGTCCTGAATGTAATTCACAACGAATAATATACATATTTTTTTTCGTCAAAGTTCGCAAAAGATTATTTTATTTTAGAACAGTACAAAATATATATGCAAGGATTTTAACGATATATTCTTAAATGTTGATAACCTTGCCGGTATTTTCTCCGCGCAACATTCCGACAAAAGCGTCAAACTTTGTCAAAACCTTCGGTGACTATTTCTCCGTGTTTGAGCTTTTTATCGAGAATCATATGATAATTTATCTTGTATCCCTCATTGCTTTGATTCCATCAACGAGTGACTATGAAACCATCCACTTTTGGTTGGATGAAAAAAATGGCAGCCTGTAAAGCAGGACTTTTCGGCACTTTTTCGCGTTGTAGAACGAAATGGTATCGCAAACAGAAACTCTCTCGTGGAGATTCATATAGTGCTGTGCTTAAAATGTCATCCGAAACCTGTTGCAAATTGCATCTGTATGAGTCAAGGATTTTTATACTTGTTGTTTGTGTCAAAAATTATTATCTGTAAAAATTACAGACCAGCCTATTCGGAGCAGCTTTTGTGAGCTCTGGCGTAATGTTTTGAGTTTTATAAATGTTAGCATAATCAAAGCCTAATTCTTCCATCAACCACTTGTATTTCGCATCACATTCAGTTATCCCAATAATCCTCATACTTTAATCTTTTCCAAATTAACCAACACGGGAGCTATACCTGAACCATCGATCACCAGAGTATTATTCATGTCGATTATAGTATATGTTCTCCATTCTACGAATCATTCTACCCATTTGCTGACTGGATAATTTGGACATTTTAATTCTACAATTTTGGCCACTTCTGCGTAATAATACCGGTAAGGTGAAACTGAATATAAGCTCTCTTCTAGGGATCCGCAGAAAGCTTGAACGAGGAACTCTTGAAAAGAAGAAATTGTCCATCTTATTAAATAAACATAACATTCCTTATGTATCTTTATTTCAACAATAGTTACAAGCACTGATTCAGTAATTCGAAGTTTCGACATTTACCTCTCTTTTGGACTAGTCGCAGTTCTTCTAAGAGCCTTAAACCTAACTTTTCCAGTCCCCCTTCAAACTCTTGCAATATGATCCATCTTCTACCATTGACGATAACTAATTATAGAAAATCATCGAATATGAATACAATTCACAATGTGCTACTGTTGGAGTGAAGCTGTACTCGTTTATCACCGGATAACTGGTGTAACTGTCATCGTTGAATGTTTCACAGGAAGCAATGCAGAGCCAAGACCTTGACACATAATTGCAAATACCTTGCAGCATAGTGAAAAGATTAAATTATTGGAAAAGGACGGAGAGGTGATGACGTAACTAAGATCAGATATATCTGTAAATGACGCAGAACATATTATTCTTCACCAAGGTCCAACTACACATCGATCTTTATTATTGCATTATGTAACAATTCAAACTTTCCGCCATTTGTATTTTCTTGCAGAACTTCTAGAAGGCAATTATGTAGGAAAAAGTAGTCGGGTGACCTCCAGGTAAGTGGAGACGGAGTGGACTGGAGTAAGTGGGACTCGCATATAGAAGGAACACTCCGTATAACTCTATTGTAAATATAAAATGTGCGTAAGAACTTTTCGCCTTGCGGACAGTGACTCAGATTTGCTTCTAGACTTCAACACTAACCAGCAATTCCCATAGATTGGAAAGTCTATGCCTTATAACGAATGATCGAGAAGATGCTTTGGGATTGTTGGAAACTTTTTTTTTAACAATGTACCATTCTCTCTACCAATTATATAAAAATAGGTTAAAAAATTACTTTTTTTTTCTAAATGTTATATGTAAAAAACTGAGCAGGGCTCTTAGACTTTGACAATTGCCTTGCCGGTGTTGTCGCCGCGCAGCATACCGACAAAAGCGTCGAACATTTTGTCGAATCCTTCAGTGACGGTTTCGCGGTACTTGAGCTTTCCATCTCGTATAAGTTGAAGATTTTGCTGAATACCCTCGAGCCAACGATCAGCCCAGCGGCGCACTATGAAACCCTCCATTTTCAATTGATGAAAAACCATGGCCGGCTGTAAGAGAGTCGTCTTCGGCAATTGGTTTACGTTCGCGTTGTAGGACGAGATGCTACCGCATACGGCTATTCTTCCGAAAGCATTCATTTGGTATATCACCGCACTGGATATGTCGCCACCCACCTGTTTAGAAAAGCAATACATTTGCATTTACGAATTATTCCATAAGAAATCCGAAGGCTCTATTTTTCGACTACATTTCGTAATTTTATTTAGAGCTCTCCCGAAAATTGTACGTACATTGTCGAAGTAACAGTCGATACCATCCGGCGCCGCTTTTTTCAATTCCGCAGCTACATTTTGGTTCTTATAATTAATAGCGTGATCGAAGGACAACTCTTTTTTCAACCAGTCACACTTCTCGTCGCTTCCTGCAATACCGATGACCTTCATACCCAAGCTCTTGCCTATCTGACCTACGTGAGATCCGACCGCTCCCGCAGCTCCACTCACGACCAAGGTTTCTCCCATCTTTGGTTTGCAAATTTCGAACAGTCCAAAATAAGCGGTATTTCTGTAGTATGTGAAATGAAAGTTGTTTCTTCAGACTCCGCTAACTTTCGATGGCATCGAAGGTCCAGTTGTTTAACAATCAAGAACGTTGAAATTTTTATTTTTGAAAGGCAATGGATTTTTTTTCAATCTCTGGAATTCCATTCGGTAGATCCAAATGATAAAAGTCATATTTTTTTTCGATTGCTCGTTTCGTTATTTGCAACCTAATTCTGTTAAAGGTTACATTGGATAATAATAATAGTGCGATGGAAAGAAAATTTCATTGTATTCCAACAACGCAAAGTTTGACCCAATAATAATTACCCTGGCATGCCCAATACACCAAGAGCGAGTGAAGGAGGCAACACTCCGAAGTCTGGAATAATGTACGGTTTCTGTCCCAATGAATTGTCATCGTCTTTCGCATGTTTACTTATAATGGTGTGTGATCTCCATCCCATATACCCCATGACCCTTTTCCCAACCGGGTATTCCGGATCCTTGGATTCTACAATTTTAGCCACTTGGCCACCTATCATGGTAATACCAGTAGGATATTGCATAACGTAAGGCCTCATGTAGGGATCCAGCGAGAGGTATTCAGCTTCGGCGAGGAATTCTAAGATTTAAAAACATGAGAAGTTGGCAGTGTTAGCTTTTAAAATTTGGAAATCGCCCGTTTGCGAATTCATCATTCGTTTGAATAGGGCATTGTGGTCTCGTTATGTCCCAGCCTTTAATTTTCACTCTCCCCATTGGACAATTATTAACGCACACATGCACGATAGCAGAATCCACAATTTTTCGAAAAAACTTATATCTTACAATGTCTATGTACGCGATAGTTGAAATGTAACAAAACCGAGCTGAACCGTTGAAACGAACAAAACCCCTCCCATAACCGAGCTCTCGTCGTTTTTGTAAGATAAAGGAGCGTCACTCTGTCATCAGTCTTCGAATCGAAAAGTCCGATAATACTCTTACTCCGATAATATTCTGTCCGCGTAACAGCATGATATTTTTTACAATCAGCTATATACTTGTATTTAACCGATATATATGTATATAGTTAATAAATTATTTACGTGAAATTCCAACTAAGACGATCGGGAGCAAATTATTCGATCAAGTATCGGGCAGACCTAATTCTCAAATCAGAACATGCACCTTAAATCATCAAAATTCATTTGTTATTAAGCTGTGTTCGGTACTCGCGTGGACATAAATTATGCCTCACAACGCAATCCTGATTCCTATTCAAAATTGCAAGACAATTCCAACGTTCGTGTTTAAAAGTTGAATACAATGTTGACGAATCGTGTATGACAATTTTTCTGAAATGTGAGCTATATTGACCGTTCAGTATTTTCGTAATCAAATTTAGGTCCAATGCACACTGTATGAAATTGAAAATTCCAATATCACCGTGCAATACAGACACTACATTACAAAATGCATTCAATTTCTGGTTGAAAATGATCAAAACAACGAAATAAAAGTCACGGGCCTGACGACATTGGACAACAGGTGATTCATTGGCAAAGTGAATGTTGCTCAACCATGAAAGACGATTTGAATACATTTCACTATAACCCGCCAGTAGCAATAAACGAAATGGAAATCATGAACAAATTATTGCATAATTTACAATGACACATAGTTGCACAGCTTTCGTGTATTTTTTATTAATATTGTTCGTCGTAATAAATCCAGTGAGGTGATTCTAGGTTATTTGAAGACGTTCCTATTCTGAACATGGCGGAGAAATATTTCAAGTCATTGTGGATTAAATTTTTCACTTGTCTGGTTAGTTAATACGATATAAATCGTTCGCCACAAATGCGATCTATTAAGATCGATATTCCGGACATTCAACACAAGTGAACATGAATCAGACTGGTTGTGGATAAGATAATTTTAGACGCTTTCTTGACTCCAAAGAACTGGTCTTCCTCAATACGTGATGATCGCGGCGTATGTATTCCAATTAATAATTTGATATGGGTTTATTAGTTTGGAATAGTATCAACATTAAACTCCTGTATTGTCCAACAAACTATCGCTATCGCCAGTTTGATAAGAAAAAAAAAACATTTCTCCTTACCTCCATCTTTCAGAGCTGGCAAGTTTTCTTCAACAATCTGTAAGTCGGAGCGTTTCGGTTCACCCTCGAAGTGTTTCACAAGCACGTATTTCTTGGCCGTTACCATCGCTGATGACAATGTACGAAAAGCTTGAGAAAGGAGGATCGTTGCTGATCGTCCAAATTGCGGCGCAATAAAACTGGACGCGGAGAACATGGAGGACGTTTATATTTCAACCGGTGATGATATGGGAATGATATATATATGTATACACGTGAAGATAAAGTGGGCGCGAGAGAGGGGCTTCGAATATGTACAGTAGGGGGGACGCTAAGGTCTCAATCCATTTTCACCGGTAAATTAGCGTTGTTCCTCGCAAGCGCTAAGCTCCTTTACATGTAGAGTTAATTGTCTTTGATGCAGCTACACTGGGTGTTAGCGATTCACGTCGCTTCGATTAAACTCTTATCGCTGGGTATAGAATAGAACTTGGAAGTTGAAAGGATTTGGATAATAAAAACACATTACATTTCTCACCGTATAACGATGTCCCGATTCTGGCAGTGTCTTTCTTTTCAGCATTATTATTTTCATCATAATTAAAATATGTACAAATAATTAAGAGTCGAGCAGTAATTAATCGAGGCTGATGGCAGTGTTTGTACCTGATACTTTTAATAATTTGTCGGAACTTTTCGATAACTGTGGCTTCTTAGCAACAGGTTTCAGTATTTCAGCTATTATCTTCTCGTCACTTGGCCTCTCCTTTTTTTCCACCATGACCGAGGTTTCGTGGCGTAACAGCGAAGGCTTGCCTTTCTCATTTTCACTTGGAGCATCGCTATTCCTTGTTGAACCTAAATTTACATCTTGCAGTTGCCCCATTTCCGTTTCGGCCATCGTCAGTCTGCCGTTCAACCTGCGACCCGAAGGACTCGACGCTGATAACCGGTGGGGTTCGCCGAATCGATAGGACCTAGCCATTTGAGGTAGATTCTCCTCGGTACCAATTGGCATCTTCAGTATAATCATGGGTTCTTTGTACAACTGCGAAGACAATGAACGAATGTTATTAATATTCGGCATCAATTTCGTTATTTTTAATCGTATGCTGATAAAAACTCACAGCATCGAATGGTGAATCGAGAAACAGCTCTTGAAGAAATCTTCGTGCCGGTAATCTGTAAGTTCCACTGCCGAGACGTGCCGCCACTTCGGAAAAAAGGCACGTGTCCTGTGTACCAGTTAAAAGAATTATTTCCATTGATCTATCGGGTAATGAGTTTTCCAATGCGGAACAAGTACATTAGCGTAAGCGAAAGGGTGAAGAGTTTTGTTTTTGGATTTGGCGCACGCTCCAACCTTCACCCTCATCGCGACAGCCAGAAAAAAAACGACGTCAAATAATTAAATTCAAATAATCTAATAATCCTATTTAAATTCTACAAGCACTCAACAAGTATAAGAAAGTAGTTTAGCAATACTGGTGTCAGAATTTAGTAATACTCTGTCAGAAATTCGTAATTCATAACAAACGTAATCATATCATTACTATTTATGTATCATTAATAATATTATTCTTCAGAAACAATTTCCTTGCATGTCACTGTTGAATAGAGCGATGAAGTTCAGCTTTAGAAGTGTTTCGGAGACAACACCAAAAGGAGAAAACTAAAACATCAATTTACTTCACTAGTAACTAGTAATTGAAGTATGAGAAATTGGTTATTTTGATATTGTCCGCGTTGGATATTAACGTTAATGTTAATATGTGATTAATGCATGTTCCATATTTTGTGCGATACGCGGCGATCGACTATAATGCAAATTACATTTAAAAAAAAAGTTTGTAAACTTAATCATTTTCTTTGCGGGGCCAGCCCTTCCGATTCCCCCATAAAAAATACTCGCTACGCGAATAAACAGGTAATAAAGCTAAGAATAAAAGTACACTTGCTTGAAATTTTTCGGGATATCGTTGACGTAATCTCAGCAATGGTTGACGACTGTACCGGTACCAGACCGGATTTGAAAGACGTTGCGTGTGCCTCAAAATTTCTCTACAACAAAAACAATAATCAATATTAAATTTAACTATTATCGGACTCTTACAAAACGTACGTCTTCACGTCTTACTTGCGAAGTTTGACTTCAGGCTCTTCGGCGGAATCTGCACTTATCGCAGTCTTCCCCTGATAACAGACTAGGCAAACACGGCTGTGCTCACTGCTGGCATCGCCTTCGGAGCCAGATTCCTCTTTGCGATTAATTATGTCGTCAACTACGATCTTTCCAGAATTGTCCGTCCATGGGGATGGGGGTCCGCGCGGCGGATCGGGAAAAACCATTCCGAGTCTCCTTGGCAGACAAATTCCCATGTACTGCGGACCATGCATGTCCTCCTCAGTAGTTCGCGGAGGTGGTGGTGTAGCGACTGGCCCATTGTCCGTTGTCCAACTCCGTGAAGATTCAAATTCTGAGAAACTCTGGAGTGACAATCGTCCGTCTGAACTGTACATCTTTGAGAAACAAAACATAAAAGACACAAATAATGAAATATTCTTCAGTCATAGACGCAAGGATTTTCAAACAAGCCAAGTCTATTAGAACGTATATGAAACCTTCAATTTACTATATGAAAATCGTCAAGTTGACGCGTTTAAATCGATTTTTCAACTCAATTTCTGACTCTCGATAAAATTATACTAACTGAGCCGAACACGACAATCGATTGGAGTTTTTCCAAGGTCAGGCGACATTAGTCGGTGTTCTGGTCAGCTGGATATTATATTGAATCACGACAGCTAAAAGCAAAGAACAATGAAGAACTTATCATTTTTGGCCGTTGCAGCAATATTAATAACCCTCCTTGCAGGTATCGTGAATTACGACGGGAATAACATATCATATGAAGTTTTACTGATATCATTTTTGGCCGTTGCAGTAATATTGATAACCCTCCTTGCAAATATCATATCAACATTTCATATGAACTTTTACTGATATCAAACTACTTTTCACTGCTCAAGAGTCATTCCAAACGGACTATTCCATACAAATAATATAATAACAAGTAATTCATCTTCATGTCGATGAAATTTGCTGAGCTTCATTGAATACCATTATCACACATGATAAGAAATGAGGATTCACCTCTAAACTACTGTGTGAATAACTCGGACGTCGATGCCGCTGTAAGCTTCGTAGGCGAGCATATCCTTCGGCGTCCTGTTGACTGAGTCTCTGCACGCTCAAAACAGGACTCGGAGTTTCTCCTCTTTCACTGCAAATTAAACATTAATCAATGATGAACGATCAAGGGAGCACAAAAATGTCGTACTTGACACAGATTTGGTATCGAAAAAGGAAAGAAAAAGGAATGCCCAAAAATTCGACTCACGTAAGTGGATAACGTCTGGCTTCGATATCCGTAGCTGCGCTTTCCGAACGATTTCTCGTCCTGCGTGCGAGAGGTGGCGGTATTTCTGGTTTGCCATCGCTGAGGCTGCGATGATGTTTCTGTACCGGAACGGGACTCGATACGCGATAAGGGTCCGTCGGTTGAACGACTGGCCATTGATCACCGCGTTTGTATCTGACGCACAACCAATCGAAATTCGTCAATGAGTCCGCACCGGCTCGCGTCGTAGCTATGAGGCTGAGCGAGTACAGAGCGGTCGCTCTCACCGTGTAATATGGACACGTTTCCGTCACACACGTTATCATCTCAATAATACCTAAATTATTCAATTGTTCAACACCGGCGGACGATGTACCGACATGTCCAAGCGACCAGAGTGCCGCCTTAACTTTCAATATTCTCTCCTCCGGTTTGACATGTTTTTCTCGAAAAAATTTTTCCGGCGTCGTACGTTCCGAATCATCGATGCTCGACGTTTGTGGTATATCCACAAAAGAATTTGTAAGCCTTGGAGGACGAACCTCAACTGTATCCATTACTTCGGCATCGATGATAGTTTCCAGGCGACTGGGCTCGGTCGCAATGTTGTCCTCCGATGCCGATTCTTCGGACATGATGTGGGGATCGTCGAAGCCGGGACGCGTGCTTTTGGTAGAACGAAAGTTAGCCTCGGCTGTTCCATCGTTTCCAACATATTCAAATTTGAATTGTTGTATCGTACGGGCAAATCGTTGCAAAACGTTGCGTCGCACTATAAGCTGTACACCCAATTCATGCTGTACAAGTTGTCCCATGAGATGAGGAGGAACGAAAATATCCTTCGGTTGCACGAGCATCTTCGTGGACCGCCTCAAATAACTACCGTTCTCGTCTCTCTGGCGTCTCGTCATTGAATCATGAATTTGTCCCTCGACGAGCCCCACGTAATGTTCTGCAAAACCATCAGATTTCGTCCATCTCTCGAGTTCTTCAGTCGGCGAGGACATACTGGTGAAAGCCGAGCGCAACGCGTACATCCGTATTTTGAGCAAATAACCGGGGTCACCCAAGTGTCGTAGCCAGCTATTCCAGTCTCTCGTACGTCCGGCATGTTGGAAAAGGGCCGCAAGATACTCGGGCTCGGTGCAAGCCTCGTGGAGTATATCGAGAGCCGCGAGTGCAACAATCTTGCTTGCATCGGTGAGTTTCGAGCACAAGAGCGATATCGCCCATTGATGGGCGTCAATCATCTTTGCTCCAAGGATAAGGCGTAAAAACTGGGTGGCATAAAGTCTCGTGTTCTCAATCGTGGCATCGTTGATAATTGTATTCATGACCTTACGGTTTGGCCCTTCTCTCGAGTAATCGAGACTAGATACAATTAGTTTTAAATAACAATCGTGGTTGGTGGCGAGCGCCAAGTCTTGAAGTTTCTCGAGTAGATTAAAGCCTTTTAGGATAACGGTGCCCTTAGCCGAATGGCTCAATTGGCCGAGGAACAAAAAGTATTTTTGGCAACACGTCGTTGTCATGTGACGCGGAGAGAATAGACAGTCGTGAGCGGATGGCAATGTTGTAATGGCAGCTATCTGCTCGGCGATGTCACCGATCAGTTCATTGAGGAGTTTGGCACCCTCGGGCTCATTCATTTCTAGAAGACAATTGACCAGATCGCATCCCGCTAGAGTAGCCTCACGGGCCAGGCTCGCATTCGTTACCAATTCAACCCGACTATATCGGTTGGACGATGGCTTGAAGTAGCGCACCAAACGCTTTATAAAAACACGGTGATCCGAGTCGTGCAATATCCGATGGGAGTCCGCCCGCGAACGCAAGATCGACCGTATCACCGACCAATTCCAAGCTAAAGCATCCTTGGAGCTCAATACTTGAGCCTCTTTGAGGAGAGGCGTCGTGGGTGACTCACGTCTCAACCAAGTTCGCGCTGATATTCTTTGTCGTCGGTTGGGGAGGGTCGGTCGCAGCCAAGCACCGGTACGGAGTATGCGATCGAGAAAGAGACTAGCCGGAATTAATCTCCGTCGCATAATCGTGTGGATACGTCCGAGGATATTGACCGCTGTCAGCGCCTGATGACGTCCGATGCTTGCATGTTCCAACAAATTTGGCAGAGGAGGCGTGAGGTCGCAAACGTCCGGCGGTAGTAGCGAGTGCGCGAGATGCAAAAGTATACCAAGCAGTACGGCAGCCCGGACGGAAATAAAGGTGTCGGAAGCCAATATGGTTTCGGTAAGGGCTTCGTGAAGTCCACATTGAAGCAAAACGTACACCAAAAGTGCCAAGTGAACCTCCATTATGTTTGGACATCGCGAAGTGAGCACGGGCAAGATCGTTCTTCCCTCGGCCGCGACGAAACCTTCCGATAACTTCCATGTTTCCCGTGCTCGACTCGGATCCACCGCGGCTAGAGCCACATCCGGCTCGTCCGTCCACATTGGCAACGGTAGTCCCAGCAATTCGTAGAGAAATTCTAGCACGGCACCTCGTACCTCCAGTTGATCGACGTACAGAATTCCAACGACTGCCTTCAGTCCCGAATTATTGTTCGGATGACAGAAATGTATAACGCCAGCGTATGAGCGCAACACGCTCAATAGAGCTTGCTTGCTAGCGGCAAGTCTCATCTCGCGACCCTCCCGCGTGCGCTCTGGTCCGAGTGAGTGCAACTCGCAGTATGGCGACGCGAGACACAAAAGGGAAACGCTCCCGCGTGTCTCGGGACTATCGAGGAGATGGAGCAACACACCGACCACTGACTCGATTATCGCTGGACTCTGCGCGGTCATTGCTGATCTAGCTAGAGCACCTACACCACCGCAACTTATCAACAATCTCGAATTCAAGACGCCGAGCTCACAGAGGGTTGCCAAGAAAACGCGGAAAGTACGCTCGCGCTCCTCGATACCACCGATTGTCAGACTTATCAATGATCGCGCAAGTACCGGACTGAAGTGATCCGGGGCGATCACCAATATCTTCCGTACTAGCCTTAGCGCTTGCATTCGCTCCATGTCGTTTCGAAGATTTATATCCATACTACGAGCTACGAAATACGGATAGTGAAGCTTGTTGATTATTACGACATCTAGGTCGCTTTTCAACATGTAACGGACTGCCCGCAATGCCGCTGCTCGTACCTGCGTCGCCTCGTTGATGAGAGCAACTCGCAAGCTGCAACAAAGGAAATTTCAGAAAAAACACCTGAACTGTAGACAATTTTATTATTTGATATCTTTTAGCCATGCCGGCATTCGATTTTGACAGAAGGAGTTTGATCTTTGCAAAGCAGAGACAAAACCATTAAGATCCTTCGTAACAATATGATTGTGATATGACAACATAAGAGATGTCGAATTTAGGAACGGTTTGCGTGCGGGTACTTAAACGAGTGAGATTTTGCATTCTGTTGGACATCATGTTTATCTCAAACCTTGTATAGTCACACTTCCGGAGAATTTTAAGGTAGTCACACTATCCGTACAAGCTGGATTAACAACTTATGGAATACGCTTCAAAAATTGTAGATGACATACGAAAATTATTTATAAAACAAACACAATGCAACACGTTGAACAATTTTTAAGTGATTACAGCGTCCAAATAAAAGATTTTTACGAAAGAGAAATCATAGTTTCGTCAATTTTTGATATTACCGATTGAAATCTTCAAGTGATACTCCTTAAATACGATACTTCAAGAGAAAAAAAATAGTGCAGTTGCTACGGTCCAGTTTGAAATTAAAGACAATCAGATATTTGGATACAAAGTTGGATTGATTCTAGGTAGTGTGACTACAAAGGATTAAATCTGTGTAAAAAACGATATATACGTTTATATTCGAAGTTTCTTACTAAACTTAAATTCTTATATTTTTTTAATAAATAGTAATTGAGTATCTGAAATAGAGTATCTGAAATTACTCATATTTTTCTGAATAAACATAGGTGACAGATCACTGATATTTAAGTATGCCAATTATAAAACTTTGTTACTCTCAAAATTTAATTCTTTTTCTGCCCCTGAGTTACATCACAAGCAATATACAAATGCATATAGAAATATGTGGCTTAATGTGCCTTAGTGGCCAATTTTCATTACTTTGTATACAACGTGAAAATCTTACCAGCAGAATACTTCCTCTGTACAATATCCATAGTCAGGAGCATCATTTTCACTTATGAGTCTTATAATCGCGTTCAGATAAGCTAGTTTCTTAACAGTGGAAATTCCTTGCCGCTGACAAACGTTTGATAATACCTCATTGATATTTTCCTTCAGTTCTAGAAAAATTAAAAATCGAGTCAAATCTTGGTATATCAGTGAACAACATTGTGACTGTATACCATAATTTTTGATAACATTGATAATGCATGGAAGACAATTATGACTAAAGAACAGCCTATTATCTAATGTATTTATTTTTAAAAACCATTGTGATCAATAATTTGATGCAACAATTTAATATTTAAGATACACACAATGGTTTCCTCCAAATTTTTGTCTGGGGATGATATTACTGGACCAGAACTTGCAATTATGCCACCAGTGATTTGGATTAGCACAATATTGTATTCGAAGAATAGTTTCGTCGCAATCATAGCAATCACATTCAATAGTTTTTGCGCTTGCTTTCCAGTTATCATTGAAAATAGTAGGGAAAATTATCATTCATGGATTGTATCATAAAATTATGATAACGCTGATGCTTGCATCATTGGATCGCAATGAATTTAAAAAAATTACTTTTTTACTTGTTTATACAAAATAATATTACACAGATTCATTGTAGATTGCTAAATAAGAATTATAAATGATGTTCACGTAAGTTCCGTAGTTAAAATTAGCAGAAATTTGATAAGTACAAAAAAATCCATTGGCGTTGTAACCTAACGATATAAATTTCAGTCGAGACATATGATGTATATTGAATAGTGGTCAGTCTATCTGCCTACTGATTCACGCTTGTCACAGGATAAGAGATTTCCCGTCTATCATAGATGTTGGAGCAGTGACAGAAAGTTTGTGGGAAATCTTCATGTTTGGCATGCATAAGGTATAGGTTATGTTACGAACCTTTTGACAGATCGAGCTGTACACAGCTACTCTCTTGGTCGTACCGACCTACAATGGAACATCAAGTTAACGCCGATAATAACCACGAAAGAGGTTACCACAAATTTACAAGGATCGTCGAGCTTACCTCGAGGAGGTCTGTTGGTGTGGAGCCTTCTGCCCCAGATCATCCAATTGGATATTGCCATAATCGTACCGGTCGCTATCCGCGTTCACAATCGATGCGTCTAATCCATCTTACGAATTTTATTCTTGCTGTATCTTTCATCCTCACTTGAGGAAACGATAAGTGCTTTGGTGGATTTCCGTTTTCTTGATCGAATGTAAATGCGAGACTTATCGTATTCCGAATCTCTGTAGACAAGTGTCGCACGTTGAACTCAAATGCGTTCTCAGAACATGGGGTATCCGCTTGATCCGCATATATGAATGACGAATATTACGCAGTGTGTATTTTCTACGCTGTTTGCTGTTACGATCTGATAAGTACAGAGCCCTGACACTTGGATTGTATTCTTATAACTACGTAACACGCTTAGTATTGCCGCGTAGTTCATCACACCGAGTATGTGTGTTGCGCGCTGCGTCTTCCACCTTCTTGCGCCCCCTACTCAACTATACGCCTAACCTCAAATGCAGAAATAAATTATAATAGATTATCTGTATCAGCATCAGGGGGAGATATAACTCGACATTTTCACAACACTAAATGTTTGGAGACTTTAGTTTCCTACTTTGCCACTCGTAGCTGTAGTTATGTTATGAGAACACTGCATGCCTACACATTCTACACCTGCCTATTCATTATACGCGTACGTTGTAATCGATTACGTCTTTCTAAACATTTCGGGTAAACAAAGCAATCATCATTTTCTTCTATCAATTGAACTGAAGGTATTGCTTTGGTTCTTTCCGGAATATCAGTCTTGTCAGACAATATAAAAATAGGGCATTAGCTATTTCTCTTGCAGTCTCAGAGTTACTCGATTTCTGACATTGCACACGAAAACAAAACAATGAATAGTTGAGTTTTAAGGCTTTCACGGTTCTTTGCATCATTACAACAGATTATGATTTCTAAATGGTGGTTGACAGGTTTTCATTAACTGCTTTTCACAGCACCCCAACAAACGCAATTATTATGGAAGCTGTGCAAGTTATCCAGAAACTGGAACACCACGAACAACAGGATTTATGCTGTACACGAGCGACTTATAGACAGGGTCGAAAATTGACCGCTGTCAAGGTAGCGTGGACAAACTGTATCCTAAATTACACACCTGGTCGAATACTCATCACATTTTCTCGTTTTTATATTGTATGGATTTTTAACGCAGATGTTCAAATATTTTGACCGGTTTATATTTAGAGACAAAAAATTTTAGGGTTTAAAAAAATTCGGTATATTGATAGCAATATGGCCCATCTTGTCGTTCCTTGACAAAACAGATCTCATGAACAGGTATACACGGTCAATGACGAATCTCAGCATTTAATTATATGCGGCGTGCCAAAATTACAATTGACCAATGATGTCAAGAAACTTGTATCAGCGTATGGTACAATAAAAAAGATTGAGTCGCTTTTAGACTATCCAACAGAAGACTTCACCGAAGCTTTTCATGTACAGTATCAACGCATACAGAGTGCAAGGTATGCATCAATCCTCGTATCTGCTTTTTTTTTCTCAAATTCAATATGTATCGTCTTCTAACCTTGATCATATACGCAGGGTGGCAAAACGTTTTGTGGATGGAAAAAATTTCTATGGTGGTCTTTTACATGTCTTCTATGCACCGGAATTGGAAAGTGTGGCGGAAACGAGACAAAAGCTCAACCAGAGACGCAGGGATGTAGCGCTCAGGATAATAAGGCACAAGGAAGATCCTACGGATCTAAACACTGATAAGTTTGAGCCAAGGTACATATTTATTGACGTTCACTTGTGAAAAACCGTAGTGTAAAAATGTTCCGTATGTTAGTAATCACGCAGTATATATGTGAAATACCATCAATGCTGCAAGTGCAATTCAGATAGTACGATTGCCGTAAGCTCAACCTCACAGCCTGAGGTTGAAGTTTGATATGATGTTTTGTGCTTGTTTTGCTTATCTTTATTTTTCTGTTAATGTTTAATTTTATTGCTTGGTGTAAAAACAAATTAAACATCTGAGCTCGACTTCCGATACAAAAAACTATAAGTTTGCAGAAATTTTAGGCAACTGACGTGTTTGTGAAAATTCGATTCGTACAAGGATTATCGCTAAGGAGAAATGTAAATTATTTCAGAGAACAGTATCATCGAAAGAAAAAATATCCGACATTGCCGTTAACGAAGCAACGACTCATGAAACAATATCCGACGGAAACATTGGAATCTATTTACGATGGGATGCCACGGAGCATTGATTCTCGTCCACTTATAGCTGGGCAATCGTATCCGAATCGTCAGAGCCAAAGACCTTTACAAGAGCCCATTTCCAATCCAATTTCAACAACTTCGCAAGATCGGCAGATTCTAACGAATGTTTCGCAATCTCTGGTCGTTTCTTCGAATAGTCCAGCAAAAACAAATTACCGGGGTCGTCCGACGAACAAAGGCACTAAAGTTAAAGTAATTCGACCAACCATCTTAAATACGAAAAGACAAGCGGTTGTAATGCAAGAGACAATGTATCCGGTTGTTAAGAAGATAGAGAATGGCATCACGATTAAGATATTACCCAAAGGTGATGATAACAAGAAACGAATAGTCATGAAAAATCCAAGGTAATTGAAACAATAAGATTTAAAAAAAGTATCTATCCGATGAATTGGAGTACTTATTAAAACTTAATTATGCTTTCAGTACGTCCCTGCTCATCAGACCAAGCGATGATCTCAGGGATTCAATCAAGAAAATCAAAACAAACATACGAGGAGCTATGCAAAACAATTGAAATAATGAGACGAAGAAAAAAATGTGTGTATCTCTAAAGGACATTTGTACATTGTTTAAAACTTTACGTTTTAATAAACTTGTTTCATTTGTTAAATAATTCATTAATAAGCCATTACGCTCTCAGCATTTAGCCAGCAATCGGACCGCGTGATGATGTTCAGACGTCGATAAAGATGATTTAACAAAACATACGATGCATAACAACACAAACAATTAAGAACCACTTAAAATTTAATACGAAGTTTATTGCCTAAGGGTTATAATGATTTATAAGGAGAAAGTCTAATAAATATTGTGGAACCCTAGAATCAGTCAAGAATTAGTTAACCATAAAAATAAAAGCGCCCTTTCTCAGAGTTTCCCTAATGAAAAATGTATGAGTACCTTCGAGTTTTACCATAATACACAAGCTGTACAAAATTCAAAATTAATGTATAAGCATAAAAAAACAATTATTTCGTTAGATGAACGATTTTAGGCTTGATGCCACGTCAGAGTATTCAGATGATTATTGTTGTGTCAGCATCCCATTGAATTCCATGTGGCCTCGTTTTTGCAGCAAATCGTTCAGCGGGCGGTGTATTTTCCTGCTGAACCGACAGTCCCTTTGTACGTAGCAACTGCTGCGGCGACTTTGCCAATATCCGCGATCGTTGTTTGTGATTATTTGATCGGTTGCCCAATGGCGTGCGATTCTGTAAAACAAAACCATTTATGTTAATTATACAGTCAGAACATCAATAGATTTTCTATGTAATGCTTGATGAGTAAAAAAAGGATGATTGTTTATTTACAGGATCACAATCGTGTTCTATGTGAATGAAGAATGCCCTACATGCCGATTTTATAATCATGTGTGATGTAACCATTTTCCAAAAAAATACTGTCTTACCAAACTTAGTTCAACTGGGATTTTTTCTTCATTGCCAAAGTTTTCTTGTTCCTCTATCAGAGGCTTATTTCCAGTCTTGGCTTGTTGCTGAAGCTTCTTCTTTTTCATATGATTTTTTGATATGTCATCGTCAATTCTACCCGACAGCGTAATAATGTTCGGGATCTTCGGATTTTTCGCAAGAGTCGTGGCACCGTACAATTCAACGTTACTTTCTCCAATAGTGCCTTTCTCTCCAACATTTTTGTTTTTGTCACTGAGGTTCGGTGATACGGAATCCCTCCAAACCTTGACTTTTTCATTGCTTGTAAAGATGTTCTGGGTACCAATCGGTTTTCCAGTGGCTGTGTTTTCTATTTCATTGATTTCATTCTCCAGTGCCGCGCCTAGTGAATCGTTTGTTTCATTTACCTCTTCATCATTATCATCATTGGCAGCGATCGTTTCAACGCCCATTCGTGTCAAAGCAGTAGTATCGGACCATGCTGCTGGATTGTGTATAACCGTTATTTGTTGGTCGTTTTCACTGCAGCTTGATATTTCGCCAGACCTGATGATGTTCGATGAGTCTTTATTTCTCAAAGTCTCTAGTTCATTCATGCTACAATCGCAGGTTGCAGACTCTTCGATTTGCGATGGCTCTGCTATTGTCTGTATCTCAGGAATATTATAATCCACTGTAGTCTCGCAATACATCAATTTGGCGCGTCCATTTTCATGATCGGACAGAGGTAGAAGAACTTCCTTGGCAGTCACTGTTGGACAGCCTGCGAATCTCGGCTTCAGAATAGGAGTTCTGTCGAAATCGGTAGCAGGCGACCTAGGATCCAAAGCTACAATAGCTGTTTGAACTTTATTAGGATGATCCATAGCTGAAATTGGATTTGCTGTAACTGTGGGTGCCGGGTACTGGTCCACTGGCTTTACCTAAAATCATGGAAAGTGTTGGCTTAACTGAAGAAAAGTAGTTCTTTATCGGTATGCTCGGATGTGGATAACATTATTGTTCTATTATAATATGTTGTAACTTGCCATGATCGGTGTCCGCTGTCCAGTTATATTTGGTGATCGAGGATCTAGTAGCGCCCTTTCTGGTGTCTCTGGCATAATGGAGTCAAAGTCTGTTTCCAAGTAACGTTTGCTTTGTAGATACTTTGGTATCGCATTGGGAATACGCTGCCCTAAATCTGGTGGAGTCGCAGTGACCTACATAATTCACCGATAAATTATATTCAGATGAATTAGAACCTGTATCATGATTTCTTGAAGGTAAACTATTTGTAGTGTGAATTAAAATTGTTAATTTATGGACTCTACAGAGCATGCTGTTCGGTTTTTCCTAAAAAACTAACCAATTTATGCCAAAACTAGGTTCGTAAATTTGTGAGGTTATGCGAATCTTCTACGTTTGTCAAAGAAAACAAATACAACAACTTTATGTATACATAATGTTCAATAGAAGAACGAACTCACCTCGATAGGCGTTCTGACAATGCCTATGGTTGCTGATCTTGGATCATTGGCAAATTTTCTCTTAGTGATCGGAGGTGTACACAACTTGAACTTTTGCAGATCAGTTGGACACGTTACTATTGTCCGAGATTTGAGCTTCGCCTCATCGTCGTTATGATGAAAAAACAGTTTACTCGTGTAACTACCCATAATTTAATTAAAAATCTTCAGCCGACTCGGCGAGGGAAACGAACTTGGTGACACTTCGTAGTGCGATGCTAAGTTGTAACGGTTTTCTCTTCAATGTATCAGTATGAAGTAAATAAAACGCGTAAACACTGGGAATATAGACCGATTCGTCACGACAGAACGAAGTGAGTGAGTCGATCAACTATTTTTTTAATTCCCGGTTTGCACAGGTTTTCATTACAGAGCGTTGAGAAAATCAAAATTCAACCTGGTTCGTATTATGAATCGAGATAAAACACCAGAATACTGAAGCAAAGGACGCGCGCTATAGCGCAGTGCCGCTTTTTTTATTCAGGCCTGTGCACGGCGCTAGCAGTACCAAATGTTCCGCCAGCGTACACAAAAGACAAATATTTCGCTCTCACCAATGGTCTGTTATGTACCATCGGTGGTATTGGCTGAACGCAGAACCATCACTTTTTTTTCGCCCGACTTACGGCCTCTGCACACTGCGAGCGACAAGCGATGAGCGATATCCAATGAGAGCTCGAGTATGACGGAAGTGCTCTATGAGAGCGATGTTGCCATTGGATATCGGTCATCGCTCGTCGCTCGCAGTGTGCAGAGGGCATTACCGCTCTTGTATATGCTCGGCAGCTCCGTGAGACGGCGCGCTACAGGTCCGCCATATTTAAAAAAAAAATCGATCGAATCCCGCCATTCTTAGTACAGAAGCCGAATAAGCAATACGATGCTATTCGTTCCTTATCTATGAATTCTCTTGGTATTCTAGTGAAATTGAATTTTGGCAATAAAATTGGACGTTCGGAGGAGCAGAAGAAGATTGAGGCGTATTTTCGCAGTATTTTTGTGGTAAAATTTCGAATGATTTGGATTTTTTTTAGTAGCCTGGCGGATCATTTTCTATTGTGTGGAAACCGGTGACTGCGCGTCAACGCGAAGTGTTGCACAATGGAGAAAAACGAGTAACGCGCAATTTTTATATACAACGCAAATCATTATATACAACGATGTAAAATATGAATAAAAAAATGTTTAAAGAAAAACAAATATTTCACCCATATAAAGAAATATACCGTTTATTGCTAAAATTAAATTAAATTAAGTACCCGAAGGAAAAAATGGCGGTCCGTTTATTAATAGTATTTTAAGGTACGGTATCAGTACGGCGATAGTACGATACCAGTACAATGATGATGCTGCTTCCGTACTATAACGACTCTATAAATCAGTGTTTCGATGGTACCGTACTGGGCGGGTACTGCACGTACCAGTACGATAACAGTATGCCGTACCAACCCCTGACAACTGTACCAACCGCCGGTAAAGTAGAGCTCTATTGAGCAAAAGTTACCGGACGCGCATCGAGTCGTTCATCTATTCAACTCGGGAAGCTTTGGATCTATGTTCTTCGAATCAATACTTTCGTTCCGGCGTCTCGTGGCTACGCACGTGGGGAACAAATTCTGTCTTAATAAAAGTTCTCTAAAAGAAATCAGTTTTTGCTATCTCAATAAAGGACTATCTATTTATACTCATTGCAGCAGAGATTTATGTATTTCATTTCCCTTGGTTTCAACGCAACTGACCTTAGCAACGTGATTTGTCTGAACGCAGGTACTTACTGTATAACCCTGGTATTAGAGCTGCTTGTTTTACCTATCGACAATGTATTTTGTAGTATACTGTTTATTTCGACTGAATATTTATCCGCAGCCAACACGAGGTCAATAGATGAGGCCATTTATGACGTGATATTCTGGGCAATACCATGTGCATTTATAAAATAATCTTGTTTACTTTTGTTGCGAGTCTCCAATGTTCCGTGAATATTAGCAGTCGAGCTGCTTAAAAAATCCACCATACTTTGCAGTATACAATTCGTATGCAAGCACGTCGGCGTGGATGGGGCAATTCTGCAGCATCAAATACAGGGTATCTTTGTACCATTTTGCAGTGTCGATGAATCTTTCTATTACGGCTATACTTGCGCTTCGGGGTGTTTTATTCGACGCAATCTGCAGTCATAAGAATTGGCATTGAATTAAGAAAAGTGTGTGTAACTCCAAATTCTTAAGTATTAATTAGAAACACTAATGATATATTCAACGCTTGACCTTTTAACGCATATTAAGGTTGTTGCTTAAACATATTAGGGTGAACATACATTAGGCAGGAGGATACCAGTAATTAGTGTGCATTTTTTTCATATTCGGACGCGATCATTTAAATAGAATGTTTAAACATGAAAAATTGATTTTCCGATAAACCTAACTCCTTCGAGGAAACATATAATATATAGGGTGTCCCAGCTAAGAATGTCATCCGTGGAATGGGGGGTGGGGGGTGAAATTCTAAGACGATTGATATAAGCATGTATGGGTTCCAGATCAGGCGTCTGCCGTCAGGGCTGGAATCGCTCACTAAAAAAAAAAAGCCAAACACACTGAAAACCATAACAAATAACAGCCGTGACATCGGCTCGGCCGCGCGCGCGCCGATAATGCCTTTTTTGTCGCACCCTACCACATGCAAGCGCACACCGACGAGCGGCAGTGTCCGCATGGTGGGGGTACCGCCCCACCAGGCACTAGACACGTGCGTGTCACCCACCGACGTTGGCCCGGCTCCAGGTGCGTCTGATTGGCTGCCGTAAAAAATTAATAATAATACAGGGGTTGATCTGGGACCCATACATGCTTATATCAATCGTCTTACAATTTCACCTCCTGCCCCCCATTTCACGGATGACATTCTTAGCTGGGACACCCTGTATAATATAATAATAATTATATAATCGGATATATACATATATATTCTCCACCCTCCAAATTTAGCAACAACCTTAAGTACCACTCCAACTGCTATCCATCCACAACCACTGTAATTTTCCTACTATGTAGTTGACAATTACAATAGGCACTAGTTACATGGTGATTTAATGGTTCTAATTAATGTCACCATTGGAATAAAATGTTGGCAATGTGACAAATGGAGTTGAGATGTAAGAAAGGTTTTGACAATTTTAGAACTCTAGCCTTATTAACGGTAAAGCATAAGCAAAGTAAAAATAATGTTAGGTACTTGGTATTCGTTCATGGCAGAGGCTATGATTTGAACTAGTTCAGAGATTTAATTCATTACTCCAAATGTTACTTACTTTGGTTAGGCATTGGGAAATGCCAGCTTGGGTTTTTTCATCTGTGCAGTCCAAACTCTCAGCGTACAATTTGTTGAGTTTATTATGTTCAGCTTGTGCACTCTCGTCAAAACGTAGCGGTAAGGATACTGCCAATCCTTTGTAAGTAGTTCCACATTGCACGAATGATTCTAGTAACTTTTTACCAAATGTCATAATGGAATCCCTAAATGCTTTGCAATACTTTTTCGTTTCGATGACTGTAGCCTTTGCTACTAAGGATGGAGTGTTCTGAAAACCGTATTATAGATGTTTGTAATCATACATTGGTGAATTAGTTTATCAGAGACTGATAAATATTCCACGTTTCATTTGCTGTATACAAATATGAAGCCTCACCCTGTTTGTTATGTTTTTCAGCAGTGCTATTTGCTCGTTTAACCATTTGTTAACGTCGGTGATGATTTCTTGGGATATATCGGTCAACTCTTTTTTACCCGATGTATATCTGGTATTAAAGGCCTTCCGATCAAGTAAACACTCATGAATGGTGGGGTACTTTCGAAGAAGTGTTCTTATCTCCTTCATCTGGAAGTTAATATGGATGCATTGGTGATGAAAATGGTTAAATAGATGCATAGGGTAATTGATAACTAGATTTCACAGATGTAACGTCTATTTTAATTTTTTTAAATCAGCACGAAAATCCGTGGATTCCAAAAAAACAAACGGTGCCAATACGCGAGTCGGTATTTTCAACAATTTGGTAGGAATACCTTTCTGAATTCTTCATGCTAATTTCTATCTCGTATTTATTAAACCATACGTCCTTTGCAAGCTACTCTCACTGTCATCCGCAATAAAACTCGGAAACTATAAAATGAGCTGATGTACTTACCGATCTGTCTTTTCCGTATACCAAAACGAAGCAGAGACACAGGATTAGTATAACTCTGCCCATTTTTCGGGGGTTTATGATCTGAACGACTGGCAATACACTTATGATTGACCAGTCGAGTGAGATCTCTCTATATATATATGTGGACGCCATCTTTTGTAATTTGGCAATTCTAATGATACACAAAGAGCAGACAAATGTTCTACCACCTGTGTAAATGAATTTACATCATGGCGATGTTAAGTTAGACAGAAAACTTTGATCGTCCTCATTCGCTGTCGGGACTATATAAGATCGTCTTATCGACGTATGTGTCGTTCTGCGATTTGTCTGCGTTTTGAGCATCTACGATTCGAGTTTTAAGCGGGTCGTTTCGTACACCTGCTCTTTTATGAATATCCAGCTTCGGTAACCAACACAATCTCATAATATTGCTTCTTTTTCCTCGTTACTTGGAGTTTCCTCGATAGCTGGTGTGGCTTTTTTAAATATTACGTCGATCATTCGAAAGTCGAGACTAAATTTTGAGGCGCTAATGATACTCTATGTATCTTTTCAATTGTAAGAATCGTCGAAAGTATTGTAGCGAGTAGGTACCGAAGCAGTTTCGAAAATTGCTATTTAAAAAAACATTTCATAAGAAGTCTTTATTGATTCAACACTTCATTTCAATGGATATTATACATAAGGATTTGCATGGTTAGACTGTTTGCTACGATGCGGTATAATGTAATATTAGCAAAAGTTCTGCACGTTACATATCAGTTACATTTGGAATTGGATCTCTAGAGAATTAGGCTCAGAGATGTTTCCGTACTATAGCATCTGCAAAACAGATATTTTCATTCGTATTTTGGAAAAGACACTTTGAAGAAGAATCTGAATTCTGTAGATTGCAAGCGTTTAAATGCCATGTGCATTTTTGATATACCTCGTATCGAAGGAGTTCATTTGATGGCGCGGATGAGAAACGGTTTCCTGACCGCGACGAACGACGATACGTTTGTCACCATTATTGTTAGTATTACCAGTAAACGGATGGCAACATGACATTATTACAAGCCCGCGACAATCTCAAAATTTTCAGGAAAAACTGGTTTTTCTCCAATGTACTTAATATAATTGAATACTATAAGAATTTTGTTACAAAGGTTTAATATCTATGGCAGGGGTTCCCTAACTTATTAATCACGCGCCCCCTTTCTAATTAACATAAATTTCCGCGCCCCCCTTTTCCTCATAATACATATAATTGTAAACTGTAAACAAAGAGCTCGGACGGCCGGCGGAGGACGCAGGTCTATCTACAAATATTGACAACATAAAAAAATGAACTGTTTTTCTTAAATGTTTTCAGTAACTTTTAAACCTATGTATATTACCAAGTTTGTGTAATTAAGGTCCTTAGTGGCCCACGCCCCCCTTTGCAGGTCTCTGCGCCCCCCACTTTGAAAATCCCTGATCCATGGCCTAGAACGGGTGTCTACGGCTCCCTGTAACGGCTATAATGAAATAATTGGAATTCATCAAATAAGTGATAAAGTTACGACTATACTGAGACGGTGAGGTTCATTATACATTTTTTATCGTATGGACATTTTACTTCGATGACGTCATAGCTACTGCTACACTCTATTCTATTGGTACCCTTTTTATGTGTTCGTTATCTCATGTGTTCTAATAGGGAGCATATTGGTGTCGCATTGGGAGCGTTGATAATATTATGTATTGTATATGTATAATATTATAGCAACTAGATGAGCAGTGCTCCTTTTTTATTCGCCTCGGTCGATTGTGAAAGATGTGAGTACAAGAAAAATAATCATAATAAAATGTATACAATTTCACGCGTGACTTTTGTGCCGTGGAATATAAACAGAAAAAAAAGATAAGACTGGAAACAATTGTAGTTTTTTTTCGAAACAGGCCACTAGATAAAAGAAATAAATATATTTTGTTTACGTTCGGAATAGCTTCAATACAAAGCCAATAGGGAAGATTTTGTAATGGGAACATTAAAATTCTTTTTCTTCTGAATATCTTTCCCGCCATTTAGTTCCGATGACTGAAAGTTTTGCGCAATTCGGAGAAAATGACTGTAGACGGCTGATAAGGAAATATATAGCAATCATTTCTTTTTCTGAAAGCTCTAATGGAGATCACACAGCTATCATTTGTGATTCTACTTCAGGGTAGAATTCTTTAATATTATGATAAAAAAGAACCATTATCGACTTCAGCTGAAATAAAACTATGGTTTATCGCAGTTATCAACGCATCTTTGCTCTTTCGGGTGATGCGGACGCATCGATAGTTGTCATGTTTCCTGTTGCGATCAATTCAGTGCACCAGTTTTATGTATGGGCTGACGGAAAGTAAGTCAAGGAATGATTTATCCGTTGATGTTTTTATTTATTTCGATAGATTCTCTATTTTCCGGAAATAGTTGTTTCTAGTTAATGTGAAGATGATTTATATAAGAAAACGATTATTTATTACTTATTAAAAAGGTTTTATTTATTAAAAGCGTCCTTACGAATAAATTGTTGATTTTTTTGTATCGAAAATATCGAAACTTCAATACCCGAACTCCCGCTGTCGGTGTTTATTTCATAGAGTTCGCAGTTTTTACTCGTGAGCCGCTGCTCATTGCCGCCGGATGACCCAGTGTTCGTTTTTTTGTCGAGGCACCTCTCCTCGCCGGTGACTGTATTACCGATGCGGCAATGCAGCCAACTGATAGCCACTGTCACAGCTGTGGCGCTGTGGGATAAAAATTGTGTTAAAAGTTTCCTCTCTAGTAATCGTTCTAGATGGGAGAGTTGTTGCGCACGCGCGATCCGCCATTGTTGTTAACATCCCCTTGGCAGTGCAGCCAGATCGCGTGTAAAATTTACCCTCTCTCTGCGGCCTTACACGCCGTTCACACAATCATCGGAGGGCCTGTCTGTGAGCGAGCGACGCTCGGAGATTTTCGAAGAGATCCGAGCGCGGTCGAAGTTGCGCGGCCGCGCCTTCGGCAGCGACACCAATACATGGACGTTGAGCACGATCATGCGCGGCCGAGTCGAAACGAAGCTTCGAGGGAAAAAACAATCTGAGCACGACTCGCGCGTAACGTCACCCGATGGAACGCGCGCGACTTTTGAATTATTCAAATGCATATTTAGCTTATTTAGCTTATTTAGGTGATTAATGTATAGAAAGAATGTATCATGGACTTTCATATCTTATGTTATAAGTCTGTACATGAATGTAAATATAACAATAAATCTGAATTACGACATAATTATCTTGTAAACAATTTTTTGCGCTTTTCTCGCGCCCGTTCCTTTACTATGCCTATGCCGTCCCATGCCTTAATTGTTAGTTATAAAGGTAAGCGGAAATATATTTATATTCATATTATATTCATTATCATATACTATGCGAATACCATATCAAGCGACAAAGGATTATC